>CM076572.1:1391632957-1391927369 GCA_034641835.2 Pinus albicaulis | reverse complement strand
TAAATGCAGGTCGATGGGTCGCAAGTTGGTCTTCGGAGTTTTGCGACCTTTACGACTGCTGCCTTTGGCGACTGGGAGTGCTGGACGTAGTGCAGCATCGTAATTTTCATGAAAAAAGAAAAATTGCGACCTTGCGACCTTGCGACCTGGGGTCGCTGGGTCGCATTTTCCGTTAATTTTGGAGATTTGCGACTTGGCGACCTGGCGACCTGAGGTCGCAAGGTCGCTAGGTCACGGTTTTCTTCACTGTTTAATTTTGCGACTTGGCGACTTAGCGACTTAGCAATTTCTCTTTAGTTTTATGGGGCTCCAAAAATTTGAAATGGTGATCTTTTTTGGAGGGTGTTGTAGGGGCTACAACAGGATCTTAGTGGCTGCAACGGTGGTACTGGGCTCTGCATCGATAATATGCTTCCCTTTATCATTCCCCTTTTTGGGTTCTGATTCAGATTCAGAAAATTCATCTCATTCAGAAGTGTTCATCTCAGCCACCAATGAATGTTTGGCCTGACACTCACTTGTGTTGTGACTGGAGCTCTTATGGAACTCAAACCACTTTCCCGTGTCCTTATTTGGCTTCATGGTGTTGTTATTCACTTGCGGCTTAGATGGGTTGTCCTAGGTTTCCCTGCCTTGGATTTGACCTTTGTTATGTGGTTTGGGGGCCCCTTTCCCTTCATTTTGATTTTCAAATCCAAAGTCTCTCTTCTTCTGTTTGAATTTATGCTCAATCATGGCAACATACTGGTATGTTGCACCAAGTGAGGAGATGTCAAGGAACTCCATTTCCTCTTGGATGTATCTATGTAGACAATTGTGGTAATTAAGCACCAAATGTTTCTCTGAATCTTTGATACCCAACTTTTTGCATGGGGTATGGAACATATTTGTCAGCTCATACACATATTGATGCCTTTGTTGCCACAACGTAGTCCATTGTACGTACTTTTCCTCATAGCTCCCCACAGGGTAGTATTTTTTCTTGATGGCATCTCAGAAAGAATTCCAAGTTGGTGTGGTCGAGAATAGGGAGGATTCCCCCTAATCCTTTTGCTCACAGTATATTTCCCACTAGTCCTTGACATGGGGAGTAGTTTTGAGGAGTGAAAAAGTAATATTTTCCTGATTGGAAATGTCATGAACTGAAAAATATCCTTCGAATAGATTCAGCCATCTATCTACGACGTCTGCATTTATTTGGCCCTCAAATATGGGAATTTAAAATTTAACGTGTACCTTAAAAGGAGTGGCGCTTCCAGAGTAGCTGCAAGATGAAGATGCGTTGTCGATGGGTAGCCATCGAAGGATATGGGAAAATTTATCCATCATCACATTCCTTTGTTTCTCAAGGGCCTCCTTGAGAAATATTTTGATAGGATCTCCTACTCCTTCATCTTTATTTTCCGCTACCATGGGAGTTCATCAGGGTTTGCGAAGCTGGTCTTGTAAAGGTTCAACCAGGTCGAGCCCTAACTCCTTATACCATTATCTTGTTGGGGACATGCAAAGAAATATCGAGAAAGAGCAGCCTGATCTGATACCACTAATCCGGATTTACGCAAGAACACAATAAAATACAAAAATGAACACACGCAGAGATGCAGCAAAAAATATACTTCATTTCATTAATATCAAATAACTAAAATAAGCTTACAAACAAAATGGAAATAAACTATCTCAAGCGGTGGTAGCTTATCTCTAAGAAGAGATGTGGTAGCTACATGCCTATGAATTGTGTTACAGTGAGGCTCAAGGGCCTTTTTATTATTGAACAACATGGGAAAACCCTAAACAACCAAAACGCTAACCCTAGGATATGGAACACCAAGAGTTTGTGGGCCCCGTTGGGGTTAGTTGGGCAGCCAACTTCTTAGGGTCATAACTTGGTCATATTATCTCTGTTTGGAACATATGATATATCATTTAAAATATCTCTCCGGTTAATACAAATATTTTCCGTAGGCCCCTTCCCATGGCTCTGGGCCTATTGCAGACCTCAAATAAACGTCGTTTAGGGGGTCAAAATTTCTCAGGAATTTTAGGGCCCTAAAAAATACTAAAAATAGTAAATGTTGTTATAAACAAGAAAACTGATGAAACCGACTGAAGGTCTAGGTGGAATAGGTGGGTGGCAACCGACATCCACCTGGACCATGGCAGTAGGTGTGGCTACCTCCAATATCCTGTATAACTTATTACCCAAATAAATAATAACAGATTGAGTTCTAGACTTATATACAACATGTTGCTTCCATATGTATGGTTTTCCTAATACTACATCACAAAATTCAATAGGAGAAACATCACACAGTACCTCATCCGTGAAGGGATTGATGTTGTAGGGAAGGCGGCACTATGGATGATGTGGATATCTTGTCCTTGGTGAAGCCACCCAATGGTGTACGGCTCCAGATGTGTTGTAATCGGTAGGCCCAGTCGCTTCACGACCTCTGCTGAAATGAGGTTCTTTTGGCTCCCGTTGTCAATAATGAATTGCATCGTAGAACCCTTCACCCACATCTATGATTGGAAGAGGTGTTCCCCCTCCTTTTGATCTTCAAGATCCATCTTCTGGATCTTGGTGGTGGCCATGGGGCACTGGGCTTTACCTCAATGATTTTCTTCCCTTTTTCATTCCCATTGTTGGGTTCTCACTCAAATTCGGAACATGCATCTAATTCGGAAGCCTTTAGCTCATCCACCAATGACTACTTGACCTAACACTCACTTGTGTTGTGAGTGGAGCTCTTATGGAACTCACACCACTTTCTCGTGTCCTTCTTCATCTTCATGGTATTGTTCTTTTCTTACAGCTTCAGTGGGTTATCCTTGGTCTCCCCACCTTAGCTTTGTACTTCTCTCTGTGGTTTGGGGGTGCCTTTCCCTTGCTTCAGATTCACAAATCCAAAATATCTCTTTTTCTGTTTAAACTTTTGCTCAATCTTGATAGTGCATCAGTACATTGTTTCATGTAAGCAGATGACCAGAAACTCCATCTCATCCTAGTTGTACATGTGTAGACGGTTTTGGTACTTGAGTACCAAATTTCGCTCAAAATCCTTGATACCCAACTTCATGTGAAGGGTATGAAAAACATTGGTAAAATTAGGCATGTCTTGGTCCCTTCCCTACCACAGTATGGTCCACTTTATATATTTATACTCATAGATCTCGACAGGGTAGTACTACTCCTTCATGGCATCCCTAAACAAATTCCAAGTGGGTGCGGCTGAAAATAGTGAGGGTGTACTTTCGTCCTTCTTCTCGCAATAGGTGGGCAGCTTTGAGAAGTGAAAAAGTAATCTTTTCTCAGCTAGAAAAATAATGAGCAGAAAAATATCCTTCTAGAAAATTTAACCATTTATCTACATAGTTTGCATCTATATGACCTTCAAATATTGGGATGTCAAATTTAACTTGTACCTTGAAGGGTGTGGCATTTCCAGAGTGGTTGCTGGAAGGAGATGTGTTGCCTTTGGGTAGCTGTTGAAGGATCTAGGAAAATTTTTCCATCATCAAATTCCTCTGTCGCTCAAGGGGTTCTTCAAGTAAGATTTTGAAAGCATCACCTACCCCCTCATCTTTCTTCTATTCCTCCATGGGAGGTCGTTGGGGTTTCTGAGGTTGGTCTAGCAAAGGTTCGACCAATTCGAGCCCTAATTCCTTATATCTCGACCTCGTTGGGGACATGCAAAGAAAAATCGAGAAATAGCATACGCTTTGATACCACTGATCCAAAATTAAACAAGAACACAAAAAATTATTGATATAACCATAACTAGAGAGATGCAGCATAAATAACACTTCATTTCATTAATATCAAATAATGAAACAAGCTTGCAAACATAATGGAAATAAACTAGCTCGAAGATGGTAGCTTATCTCTGAGAAGATATGTGGCAACTACATGCCTCTGAACTATGTTACAGTGAGGCTAGAAGGCCTATTTATTATTGAGAAACAATGGAAAACTCTAAATATTGAAAAATCTAACCCTAGGAGAAAAAGCACCAAAACTATGGGCCATGTTTGGGTAAATTGGTACATCAACTTCCCGGGGTCGTAACTTTGGCATACTATCTCCATTTTACGTGCACAATACCTCGTTAAAAATATCTATCTAAGGACTACAACTTTCAAGTGGAAAACATCAATAAAAGTCTCATGTTTGCCCCATTTTCCCCAAAAAAACATCGTTTAGGGCCTCAAAACGGGTCTAGAAGTTCAGGACCCTAAAAATTGCCAAAAATTGTAAATTGTGCTACAATTAAGGAAACTGAAACACTAAAAGAGAGAGTGGTGGGGGTCCAAGTGGAATAGGCGGCTGGCCACCAACATCCACCTGGATCAATGGACTTGAAAATTATAAAATGAGATACCTTACTCAACTTATCCACTACCACCATAATTACATCATGCTACTTGAATTTTCTTGGAAATCCTTTGATGAATTCCATAGATATAAATTCCCACTTCCACTCAGGAATGATGATTGGATGGAGCAATCATGTTGGGTGTCTCCATTCCACTTTGAATTGTTGAAATTCCAAGCACCTAAGAATGTATTCAACAACTTCCTTTTTCATGTTTGGCCAATAATACATTTTCTTTATGGTTTTAATCATATTTTAATAACCAAATGAGCTAATGAAATCTATATATGTTAAATTAATCAATTTAGGTGAAACATAATTTGTGTTACCTCATGTTGTACAGTTTAATGATATAACTCTTATACTTACAAATAAATTACATGTTGAATGGGGAGATGGGTAGGATTCTTTTTGGAAGTTTGAGACTTCACTATTAGACATCAACATTAGATAAGAGCTTGTGATTTTGAGGTTGTTTATATTGTTAGTAGTGTTTGTTGAGCAAGCCAAAGACCTTGAAAATATTTGTATATGTAATAAGGCCACGAATTGCAAGCCATGAGACTTTTCAAGAATGAGTTATTTGATCAAGTTTAATTATGCTATTGATCTAGGTGGATATTGGTGGTCACCCGCCTATTCCACTTGGGGCCCCACCATTGTCTCTTTTAGTTTTTCAGTTTCGGCACAACTTACTATTTTTAGCAGTTTTTCGGGTCCTGAAATTCTGGAGCCGTTTTGATGCCCTAAACGACATTTTTTGGGAAAACGGAGAGAAAAATGGGTCCATGGACCATGTTTCTCATTCAAAATTTGTAGTCCTCAGATAGATATTTCTAACGAGGTATGGTATGCGTCAAACAGAGATCGTATGCCAAAGTTACACCCCTGGGAAGTTGAAACACCAATTTACCCAAACGGGGCCCATAGTTTTGGCGCTTCATCTCCTAGGGTTAGGGTTTTGGCTGTTTAGGATTTCCCATTGTTTCTAAATAATAAATAGCCCTCGAGCCTCATTGTAACTCAGTTCAGAGGCCTGTAGCCGCCACATCTCTTCTCAGAGATAGCTACCAGCGCCCTAGCTAGTTTTATTTCCATTCTGTCTATAAGCAAATTTCAGTTCTTTGATATTAATGAAATGAAGTGTTATTTCCACTGCATCTCTGTATTTATGGTTATATGTTTATTCTTTTGCGTTCCTGCATAAATCCGGATCGCTGGTACGTAGAAATCGCTTTTCGATCCTTTTGCATGTCCCCGAAACTATGTCGGTATAAGGAGTTAGGGGCCTGATCCGGAACCTTTGCAAAATCAGCCTCGCAAAACCCCCGCTGACACCCATGGGGGACGAAAAGAAAGATGAGGGAGCAAAGATCTCCTAATGAAATATTGCTCGGAGGAGGCCCTCGAAAAACAAAGGAATGCGAGATGGATAACTTTGCCCAGATCCTTCAACGGTTGCCCATCGACGACGCATCTGCATCCAGCAGCCACTCTGGAGGTGCGACTCCTTTTAAGGTACAAGTAAATTTTGACATTCCCATATTTGAGGGTCAAATAGATGCAGATGCTATAGATAGATGTTTGAATCTATTAGAAGGATATTTCTCGGTTCGTGACTTTTCCAACAGGGAGAAGATTATTTTTGCACTCCTCAAAGCTGCCCCCCATGTCAAGGACTGGTGGGAAACCCACTGTGAGAAAAAGGACGAGACAAAACCCTCTCTGTTCTCAGCCATACCCACTTGAAATTATTTCTGAGACACCATCAAGGAACAATACTATCCCGTGGGGAGCTATGAGGACAAGTACATACAATGGACCACGTTGTGACAACAAAGGGATCAAGATGTGCATGAGCTGACGAATCTGTTCCATACCCAGCGCACCAAGTTGGGTATCAAAGATTCAGAGAAACATCTGGTGCTAAAGTATTGCAGTTTTCTGCACAGATACATTTAGGAGGAAATGGAGTTCCTCAACATCTCCTCGCTTCGTATGACATACCAGTATGCTGACAAGATTGAGTAGAAATTCAAACAGAAGAAGCGAGACTTTGGATCTACGAATCAAAAGCAAGGGAAAGGTTCTCCCAAACCGCAGAACAAAGAACAAAGCCAAGGAATGGCGACTCAAGACAACCTGTCGAAGCCACAAGCAAAGAACAACACCGCAAAGCCAAAGAAGGACACAGGAAAGTGGTGTGAGTTCCATAAGAGCTCCACTCACAACACAAGTGAGTGTCAGGCCAAGCAGTCGCTGGTGGCCTAGATGAGGGCTTCTGAGTCAGATGCATGCTCTGACTCTGAATCAGAACCTGACAAGGGGAATGAAAAAGGGAAACAGATTATTACGGAGCCCAATGCCACCGTTGCCACTACGAAGATCCGTAAGGAGGAACCGGAAGATCCAGAGAGGAGGAATGTCTCTTCCACTCCCAGATGTGGGTAAAGGTCTCCCCGGTACAGTTCATTGTCGACAATGGGAGCCAAAAGAACCTTAGTTCGGCAGACACCGTGAAGCGGTTGGGCTTGCCAACCACAGCTCACCCACATCCATACACCATCAGGTGGCTTCACCAAGGACAAGATCTCCGCGTCAGCCACCAGTGCCACCTTCCCTATAGCATCAAGCCCTTCACGGATGAGGTATTATGTGACGTTGCTCCTACCATGTTTCTGATGTATTATTAGGACAACCATACTTGTGGAAGCATCATGCCGTGTATGAGTCTCGGCCTCGCGTTGTTATTGTTACTTTGGGAAATAAGTTGTACAGAATACCAGAGGTACCATATCCTGCTGCTATCTCTTTGGTTACTGCAAAACAATGCAGTAAGCTCCTTTCCCAAACCAGGAAATTCGCCTCGATGATCCGCTTCCTGGGGCAAGAATAAGACTGTGGCCACGACCTCCAGACAGGGCTCCTCTGCATGACAACAACAAATGGATAAGGTTGTGGAGGAGTACGGGGACATCTTCACCTCACCCACAGGGGTTTCTCTGCACTGTCAGGTCAAGCACCCGATTGATCTGACACCAGGTGCGCCACTACCCAGTGGACCGATCTATCGGTGCTCTGTTCTGGAAAACAATGAAATCAAGAGGCAGATTCAAGAGTTGTTGCAGAAAGGTCACATCTGACCAAGTTCATCGCCTTGTGGGAGCTCGATCATGTTGGTACAAAAGAAGGATGGGACGTGGAGATTTTGTATTGACTATCGGGCGTTGAACAAGATCATTATCGAGAATAGGTACCCGATCCCACGGATTGATGACCTTCTGGACCAACTCAAAGGTGCAAAATATTTCAGCAAGATTGACTTGAAATCTGGGTATCACCACGTACCAGTTTAACCCTCTGATGTGTGGAAGACTGCCTTCAAAGCCAAGGAAGGCCTTTTCGAATGGCTGGTCATGCCTTTCGGGTTGACGAATGCTCCCGCAACCTTCATGAGGATGATTGACAACATCTTGCAGCCATTCACCAGCTCATTTGTAGTGGTGTACTTGGATGACATTCTGATCTTCAGCAAGACATGGGAAGAGCACCTTCACCACATCCGACAAGTCCTCCAAACATTGAGGCAACACAAGTTGTGTGCCAATTTGGAGAAGTGCACTTTTGGCATGACCCAGGTTCAATATCTGGGATACATTATTAATGAAAGGGGGGTGCATGTGGATCTAGCCAAGATCCAAGTCATTTGGGATTGGCCAGCCCCAACCACTATAACAGAGCTTCGCAGCTTTCTAGGTCCTGCTAATTTCTACCATAGGTTCGTGTTGGGATTCTCTCATATCAATTGGCCTTTGAGTCAAGTCACCAAGGGAGGAGCGAGAGAAAAATTCTTTTGGTCGGAACCTCAACAGAAGGCGTTCATAGAATTGAAAAATTGCCCCTGTTCTGCCCCAATGCTCACATTACCAGACTTGCAACATCCATTTGAGATCGAGACAGATGCCTCTAACTATGCTATTGGGGCAGTTCTTACTCAACAAGGACATCCAGTGGCATATCACAGTGAGACATTGTCTGACACAGTTCGCAAGTATCCCACTTGTGATAAAGAAATGTATTCCTTTTTTCAAGCCTGTCGAAAATGGAAGCATTACATTTTGGGGAAGGAAACAATCATCCACATAGACCACCAGCCCCTGCAGTTGATACAGACACAAGTGAAGTTGTAGAATGATCGCCATCGGAAGTGGTCCACATATCTGCAACAGTTTCATTTGAACATCAAGTACAAGAAGGGTAGCACCAATAATATTGTAGATTGCCTCAGTCGACCACCGATCGTGGCGCTCACCACTGTTCTCAACTCTTGTGGGCATGAGAATTTTGATTGGGTGCTTCTCTAAAAGAGTGACCCAGAATTAGGCCACACTTACAAGGCACTCTTCAGGGGTACGCAAGTTCCAAATTTTCACCTCCAAGATGCACTTTTATGTCACTTGGGACACCTTTGTGTTCCTTCAAGCGAGCGTGCCAAGATGATATGGGAAGCACACTACAGTTTAGTCGTTGGGCATTTCGGGTTCGAGAAAACAGTAGTAGTACTACAGAAGTATTTCTATTGGCCAAACCTTCGAAAGGATGTCGGGAAGCACATCAGATCCTACACTGCTTGTGCCATTGCCAAACCGACCATCAAGAAGCAAGGCCTATATACTCCAGTACCTACCCCTAGTCGACCTTGGGAATACATCTCCATGGATTACATGTCAGGCCTGCCTTCTACTAAGCATGGAAATGACTATGTTTTTGTGGTCGTCAACAGATTCTCGAAGATGGCCATTATGGCGGCCTGCAAGAAGAATATCACAGCAGAAGCCACTGCTCAACTCTTCTTTGAACGAGTGTGGGTGCACTTTGGGATCCCACAATCTATCATATCAGATTAGGATAGCAGGTTCCTCAGCACATTTTGGTCTAGTCTTTGGTCAATGTTGGACACCAAGCTCACCAAGTCCACAGCTTTCCATCCCCAAACAGATGGCCAGACAGAAGTCGTCAACAGAATGATTGTACACATTCTGCGCATGTACAATTCAAAGCATCCATGCACATGGGACGAGAGCCTCCCCTATGTACAAAATAGTTATAATCGAGCTCTCCACAGTTCAATCGGCCATAGCCCCTTTCAGGTGGGCTTGGGATTCCAGCCACTATGTCCCATTGACATAGCCATGCCATTTGCGCTACTTAGGCCGATTCAGCTCATGTCCAGTATGAAGTTGACAAAGAAAATAGCTTCATCGAGTGCATTCAACACATCCGCCAATAGGTTCATGATATATTGGATAGAGCCAATGCCAAGTACAAGCAACGCCATGATCAACACCAAGTGCCACACAACTTCCAGGTGGGCGGAAAAGCATGGCTACATTTGCAGAAGGAGCGCCTCACTGGACCCCACTGCAAGCTTCACCCACTTCGATACGGGCCGTATGCCATCACCAAGGCTATAGGGAACAATTCCTTCGAGCTCAGTATTCCACCATTCCTTGGTCTCCACCTAGTCTTCAATGTGGATCGCCTTCGTCCTTACTTCCCACCTCTACTGGACACCTCTAACATTGCAGAACAACTCACACCAACAGAGTTAAACCCTAACTACATGGAATAGGCCACCACAGATTATATCATGGACATGCAAATCAAGAACACTCGCAAACAGAGGATCCAACTGTATCAGGTTGTCAAAGCTGGCCAACTCCTGCACCAAGCAAAGTGGTTCACCAGGGACTAAGTTCAGCAGAAATTTCCTCATCTCATGGAGGAACTTAACGCAATGGGGACCATTGCTTCCTAAGGGGGGAGGAATGATCTAGGTGGATATTGGTGGTCACCCACCTATTCCACTTGGGGCCCCACTATTGTCTCTTTCAGTTTTTCAGTTTCGGCACAACTTACTATTTTTAGCATTTTTTCGGGTCCTGAACTTCCGGAGTCATTTTGAGGCCATAAATGACGTTTTTTGGGAAAACGGAGAGCAACATGGGTCCATTGATCAATGTTTCTTGTTAAAAATTTGTAGTCCTCGGATAGATATTTCTAACGAGGTATGGTATGCGTCAAACGGAGATCGTATGCCAAAGTTACGCCACTGGGAAGTGTAAACACCGACTTACCCAAACGGGGCCCATAGTTTTGGTGCTTCATCTCCTAGGGTTAGGGTTTTGGCTGTTTAGGATTTCCCATTGTTTCTAAATAATAAATAGGCCCTCGAGCCTCATTTTGACTCAGTTCAGAGTCCTGTAGCCGCCACATCTCTTCTCAAAGATAACTACCAGCGCCCTAGCTAGTTTTATTTCCATTCTGTTTGTAAGCAAATTTCAGTGCTTTGATATTAATGAAATGAAGTGTTATTTCCGCTGCATCTCTGTATTTATGTTTATATGTTTATGTTGCACTCCTGCATAAATCCGGATCAACTATATATTATTAATATATTTCAATTTATATGTGATTGCAATTCTATTTTATAGAATTTATAATACTCACCATTAAATTTTGTATTAAATACAATTGTTGATATTTAGGACAATGTGGAATTAGTTTATAGAAAAACACATGCATTCAATTGTTGTGGTTATTGATTTTTGTGTTTACTTTTAGTTGTAGGGAAATATTAATGTCACCACATCATTAATTCTCTGATCCCATATTACAAGTATATCAAGAATCCAAAAGTGTACCCTATCACGATGATCATATTTAGGCTCACTATTGAGGCACTTGCAAACCAAAATACTATTGATAGACATATTTTGAATTGTGATCCATCTTGCTTGAATAAGCATAATTCCTCCACATATTTAGAGAGCACACATATAGAATGAAGATAATAAAGTATTTGAAAAGTAAAGAAAGAGAATGCACTACCAAAAACTAATTCATACTGAATTTTTCACAGATTTTGGGGGCTCTTGTCTTCAAAATTGTATATGAATTTCCAAGAACAACATTCTAAATTTAGAATGGTATTCATTAGCAAATAGAAAAATTAGGATTTTGTAAATAATCTTGTTACTTTCCTCATCTCCCAAGAATGAATGAGGGCTTCTTGTATTTGTTTTACACTCTATGGAATTGTTCTGACTTTCCATTTGAAGGCTAAGGTGTTGAAGTTTGGAATCCAAGATGAATGGCATTCATTTTGAATCATCAATATTAATTTTAAGAAAAAAATAATATTTAATAAATAGTGCAAGATGTTATCTTAGTGGGTATCCCCTCTTAGATCCTTTTTGTTCCTAGCAAAATTTTTAGGATCTTCAAGACCATACTAAAACAAAAATCCTAAGTTCTTAAGTAACTCGTAGATGAAGGTATATCTAACATTTTGTTTCCTTTTGAAGTGGATATTTTTTTCACGTATTTAAAATCGGAGGTTTACACTCAAGTCTTCTTAAGATTGTCCTCGTTTTCCACTGGGGAGACCAAACCATATACAAAACTTCAATAATTTCATTTAACACACCCCCTTACCACCCATAAACCACACTCTGGAGAGAAGGAGGTTGTTATTATGATGACCCAACCTCCAAGTTTCAATTATGGAAATGGGGTATAAATATTTTGACATTTTTTGAGCTCTTCAAAACCTGAAATAGATATCACCATTGTGTTCATCTTGTAAATACCTTTCTGACGATATAAATTTTACTTCAATTCGACTCTTGGATCAAAGGATATGGCCATTCAAAGATCTGCTAATAACCTCCTGCCACATCGCGGTACACTATCACATGGCACCCACGTGACATGCCATATCACTTCCCTTAAGATTACATGTCTCTTCTATACATGGTTGCCACCATGGCTAAGCCACTTCACAACACAAAGCTCCCTTCTTTCCTAGCGCACCCATTCAATATATATACATATATTTAACTATGTAAACTCTCCTCGGTATTATATTATATACCCCACATTTGTGGGATACATGCCCCTTTGTTGATCGATAGCCATAACTCAAAAATGGTGATCAATGGCCCACATTAACCCACAGTACCATGTAACCCCAGCACAACCCTTTTTAATGTGATTGAGTGTGCCTCCCTTCTATATGACAAGGGTTTTTGAAAGACTTTTCCATCCTTAACTGAAAGGAGACTTCTTGTCCCGGGATGAACTTTCCTCGATCCTTCTCATTTGTGCCTTGTTTAAAACCTCGGGGTACCTCCCTTCTAATAATTGGGATGATGTCACTATTAGATCCTGTCGGGTGGCTTTATGTTGATGTCTCACCCACCACGTGTCCTCCTTCGAGAGTGCCACGTGTCACTCAGTTATAGGCACTTGGACCCACAAAGGTCTATTTTTTGGTGACATGTATCCCACCTCAAGGGTGCCAAGTCACCCTCCTATTCATGTCATACATCACATTAGCCATGGCCCCATCAAACCCCCAGTCTTTGCAAAATTCACTTTCTACATTATAAAATAAATTTTGGGTCCTTCTTCCTAATTAAGCAGAGATTTGGTCAAATGGCCCCACCATGCCATGTCATCCTAGGGATAAAATATCAGTAGTTTGAACTAGAGCCTCGCCCTTGGACCCTTCAGGGATCTAGAGCTCTGGGATCATACAACAGTGGAAATGCCTTCACATCGATCAACGACCTTGATCTCTTATGCTTGTGCACTTGGTCATAGCACCCATTCACATGAATTAATAGGGCTTAACACCCTTCCTCCAAAGTCTTAGGGATTTACAACTCCCCCATTGTATAAGTATGAATTTACTAGCCTTCATATGGGGCCTCTGGTGTGTTGGGGTTCCCATGTTTTGGCCAGGTTGACAAAGACCAAAAGATGAGACAACATAGAACCACTTTCAGACCTTGGGATCTAGCCCTCCTAGGTCCAGAGAGGGATCTCTCTATGATTATCAAAGGATATATGTCTTTGAAGTTCTAAGTTATGGTTTTAGGCTAGTTATTGGCTCAAGGTTACTTGTTTGATTGTTTGAGTTTGGTTGTCGAGAATCAGGAAAGAAGGTTTCATCACAAGACAAGGATGGGTAAAGAAGGAAGCTAGGCAAAGGTAGATAACTCAGGGAACATCAAGGCCATTGGGCAATGGAGTCAAGAAAGGATTTACTTATGTTCAAGGTGTAAGCTTCAAATGGGCTAGTCATCTAGAGCATTTGGATCTCAAAGACTGATTGGTGGGATGGAACACGAAGTGATGAGAATGAAAGATGGAAAACCATCTGATTCTGTCTATAGATCAGGCCAGAGGTCATTTAACTCCAGACCTGCTTGGACAAAACCATAGGCAACACGAGGGATCCTGAAAGGTTTATATGGAAGGGAAGGTCATGAAGAGGCAGCGACAGGCTTTACACCTCCCAATGTTCCTAACCTCTTTCAATTAAATATTAACAAAAACATCTGAATACCGATTTTACTAACTTACACATCAGAGAGTAGGAAATAATCATCCACTACACTGGTTTAGTCAATTAAAAACAATATTCAGACACACACATGAACAGAAAACATTCAAGACTGAGAGAGCTGGGATATAAGGTACCTAACAAGGGCAAATCTTATATCATGCATTCAGATGTCAGTCAGAAGAACATGAAATGAAATGGAAATAAACACAGAGATAGGAAGAACATCACCAACTGCTGTAGATCAGGATCCAATGAAAACTGCTTATCATGTTTAAACACTACACCAATCAGGTACATCACTGCCCAAAGCTTTTACATTCAGTCTGAATACATCATGTTTCTCAGCCTATCATACAACTGTTACACAGGAAACTTGGCTCGGGACAGAATACTTGCAGTTCGCTGATGAAACTAACAACAACCTTTACAATTCATGCTCAGGGATTTTTATAGGAGAAGAGGAAGAAGCCGCGGTAGGGAATACAACAAACGGATATCATTAAGACAGAATCGGCGGAGTGTCCACGCCCATGCTGCTTAATGGCTTGTTGCAGCGCTGTAGGTACTATGTGATCTGGTCCGGAGATCTCTGTCAGGTCAGATGTTGACCTCTGGTGTTCCTTTGGAGCTCTTTCGGCGCCTGGAGCTCTGTGCTCTGCTGATCTGCCCTGTTGAGATGAACGAACTGGATGGAAGACTGCATGGCCCTCCATGCTTCTTTAATGCTGCTCGGCAGTCCCCGGAGAAGTTCTGTCAATGAAATTTATTGCTTATGGGCTCGAGGAAGCATGGAGGCGCTGCAGGAAGGTGTACTTTTGGAGGAAAATGCGCTCTGCTGTTAGGTAGCGCAGTAATGGCTTCCTGGTGCGCTCATTGGTCTTCAAACCGTGCTTGAATCCTTTGACTGTCGGATTAAAATATCAATCTTCAATTACAGGCTCTAATCCTTCTCAAATCCTGCTTCTGCTGCTTCGCTGGCCGGCTGAAATGGCCTCTCTGTGCTGTTTCGCATCATAAAATAAACCTGTTAAGACCTGGCAGTGGTGGCGGAGAAATGCAGTGGAGGCGGTGGAAAGGCGGCGGAATGATGAAAACAGTGCAGATGCAGACGGAGGAGTGAAACTTATGAACGATACGTTTGATGGTGGAGTGCAGCGCAGACCGTTAGATTTAGGTCTGGGGAAAAGATCAACGGTGGAGATTGAGTAACGGGACTATACACAAGATGGGCAAAACGCATGAAATGCAACGGAAACGAATATAAGAGTGGGACCCAGTGGAGGCGGAGGGCGATTTAGCGACAGCCGTCGGATCACGGATGGAACGGACGGCGAAGATCTGATCGCACCATCGCAATCGGAGGGGAAACAAAGGACTTGCGATCAGCGCTCGGGAGGAAGGTGCGATTAAACGTGAACCGTTGATCTGCGGGAAGAACGAACGATCAGGATGAGATCGGAAGGTTGGTGCGATCGGGGGATCGGGGGTTGCGATGACCGTCGGATCTGGGGAGAATGGACGGCTGCGATCAAATCGCTCAATCGCAATCGGGGGTCACACGAAATGGTTTGCGATTGCGATCGGATGGGGAATTGCGATGGAGCGCTCCACCGTTGATCGGAATAGCAGATCGACGGTGCAGAATGGAGCGGAAGACTTAACGTTATAACAAATCGCATCGGGGGTTTTTTATGTTACAAAGGGAAAACACCCGCCCGACAGTTCCGATTGCGATTAGCGCTTGGGACTTAAGCGCTTGGTCCCAGCGCCGGGTTATGTGGGGAAGTGGTTTGAAAGGGGCCTGCGGTAAAGGGGCTAGGCCCTATTATATGGTTTAAAAGTGGGTTTTAGCCCATTTTAATGGATTTTGAAGGTGAAGGAGGGGAACGATAGAGAAATAGAGGGGGATAATGGCCATCAAAGGGGGAAGGGTGGAAATTAAAGGGGATTTTTGGGGGAATTTGAAGGGTAAATGGGGAATAGAAGGGGAAGACAAGGGGGATGAAATAAAAAGGGAAAAAGGGGGCCTTGGGCATTTCTTCATCAGCAGAGAGGCTTTAAAAGGGGAATCAGCAGAGGGGAAACTGTCAAAGGATAAAAGGCACAAAGAGGCTTCAAGGGGACTGTATTTTCAGGGGAAAAGCATTCCTTGAAGACTCAACCACACATTAGCCCCCTAATTGCTTGTCAAAAATTCATAGGGGGGCTAACAGTGGCTCCACATGGGGATGGCTTCTTTTTGGAGGAGCCAAGAAACCAGAAGATGATCTCTTGGTGCAGGCCAGGTGCCTACTGCTTGAACCATCCATATCTCTCTTTGATCTGCTGCCACAAACCATGAAGACATCCAAATCAGCAGAAACATTTTCCCAACCAAACTACCTACCCAAACTAGAGTTCTAACAATCTTCCCCATGGGTGCATTTGAATTAGCGGACCCTTTGTATTTATTTGCAGAACAAAAACAAACCTATTCTAATTCTACCCTTATTGCTCCATGAGGCCAGATTAGACTGTTGGCCTCATCTTCTCTCTCTACCTACACTACTACCTGTTGAGATTAAACTGTTCAACAGGTTTCTTCACCTACATTCTAAGACGGGAAATTTAAACACAGCCAAGCCAGGATTAGACAGTCTGACTTGCTGGGCAGAAACTTGAAAGAAAAGAAACAAAACTGAGAAGGCATGGAATTCTGCAACTGTGAAACATCCTTCTTTCTTCCTTGTGACTCAGGTTTTGAGCATGTTTGAGTCACTTCTTTCCTTTACTATAGCTCTGATTTTGGGCATATTAGAGCTGGATGTTCTTTTACTGCTGATCCAGATTTTGAGCTTGTTAGGACCAGCTATTCTTGTTCCTTTTGGCTCAGGTTTTGAGTTTATTAGAGCCAATCTTTTGCCACAGAGGTTCATGTTTTGAGCATGTCTGAACCTCTCTTCTCATTCTGTTTTTTTTTTTGGAACATTTTCTTCACTTTTGCTGAAAATGAAAATTTGCAACGGTATATACAATGGAAATGGAACATGGAAACGGAGAATTAGCAGAGATAGTGTTTGAGCATCCTGCCGTTGACAGGACCCCCACACAGCTCTGTACCATTAGTTTCTTGCAAGAAAAATGCATTAGGACCCACAGTGGCTTGAATGATGAACGGGCCTTGCCACAAGCTGTCGAATTTGCCATGTTTGCCTTTATCCTCTCTTCTTGAATCCCACTTCAGGACTTTGTCCCCAACTTTGAAATTTGTTGCTTTGGTTCTTTTGTCAAACTGCCTCTTCATGTTTTCCTGCAATCTGATAGCTCTGTCATAAACTTGCTCCCTTGTTTGCTGGAGATGGATTGTTGCATTAATTCTCCTTATCATGCTGTCTTCTTCCGATTGGACCTCTTGAATAAGCTTTACTACTGGTATCCCAAGGCTAGTGGGGAAAACTGCTTCTGTCCCATAAACCAGCTGAAAGGGTGAGGTGCCAATAGACTTCTTTGTAGTGAGCCTGTCTGCCCACAAAGCATGTATCAACTTTTTATGCCAAGACCTCTTGTTCTCTTCCAGCAGCTTCTTAATGATGGTAACCAGGCTTTTGTTTGATGACTCAGCTAGGCCATTACCCTGGGGGTAATAGGCAGTTGAATGTCCAAGCGCAATTCCGTACCTGTGACAGAAATCAATCATTATTTTGGATCTGAAAGCAGCAGCATTGTCAGTGATTATTTTCCTTGGGCAGCCAAACCGAGACAGGATGAAGTCTTCTAGGAACCTAATGATGACTGAATCAGCGGCATTCCTAGTGGGTATGGCTTCAATCCACTTAGTGAAGTAATCCGTAGCAGTCAAGATCCATTTATGTTGCCCAGAGGAAGAGGGGTGAATTTCTCCAATGAAGTCTAAGCCCCATTGCATGAAAGGACCTTCTATGGTGATAGGTTGCAGAGGGAGGGGGAGGAGCTTTCTTTTGCCCTCAAAAATCTGGCATTTGTGGCAGGTGAGGGTCATTTTATGGACATCACTGAAAAGTGTATGCCAATAGTAACCGGCCCTGAGTATCTTATTTGCAGTGGTCTTCCAACTTAGGTGGCCTCCACACTCCCCAGCATGGAATTCTTGTTTGATATTTTCGGCTTCAGTTTCAGACAAACATTTCAGTAAAAGGCCGTTTGGATTTTTCCAATACAGACTCTCATTCAAAACGCAGTAATTTCTAGCTTTGAGTTTTATGAATCTGGCCTTTGTTTTGGACAGTTCCGGAGGGGCATTCAGGTGTGTGAGCACGTACAGGATATCAGTGTACCAAGGAGAGTTCTGAAACTTCTCTTCAACAGCTAGATGGGGCAATCCCTCCTGCTCATCCAGGGCATTCATCATGTTGATATCAAGGGCCTGTAGATTAGTTTCAGCCATCAATTGGGCCAGGCCTTGACCTTTGATCAGCTTAGTGGGTTTGATTTCAATGTCATATTCTAAAATCGTGGCAATCCATTTTCCCCTTTTCCCATCGGGGTCTTGGGACAAGATATCTTTGACCACTGTGTTTGGCACATAGGCAATGGTGTGAGAATGCAGAATATACACCCTAAAGTCTTTTAAGGCCTTAATCAGGGCATAGGCCTGCTTTTCCATAATGTTGTACTTTAAGGGTGCATCTCTTAAGGCTTTACTGAAGAAATCTATAGGCTGTTCCTTACCTTCCGAATTTTTTTGCAGCAAAACTGCAGCTATTGTGTGGGGGGAGGCAAATGAAAAGATCAGAAAATCTTTTGAGAAGTCAGGGCTGATAAGGACAGGGGCTTGGGTGAGTGCCAGCTTTACTGACTCAAAAGACTTCTTGGCTTCAACAGTCCACTTGATTCCAGCATCTTTCTTTAGCATTTCAGTCATTTTCCTAAGATGCTCAGCAAGATTGGGGATAAATCTTCTAAGGAAATTGATCTTCCCAATGAAGGACTGCAGCTCCTTAATGTTTCTTGGGGGTGTAATTTGAAGTATTCCCTCAACTCTCTGGGGGTCTATCCTAATCCCTTTCTCGGATATGATGTGGCCTAGAAGCTTACCCTCTTGCAGCCCAAAAACAGTCTTCTTAGGATTCAAGGACAGACCATACCTTCTACATTTTTCAAAAACTTTCCTCAGATGTTTTAAGTGTTCTTCTTCTGTTTTAGAAAAGACAGTTAAGTCATCCAAGTAGATAACTATAAAGTGTCCAATCTCATCTGAGAAAGCAATATCCATTGCTCTCTGGAAGGTAGCTCCAACATTCATCAATCCAAAAGGCATTTTCACATACATGAAGGTGCCCCATGGAGTGGTGAAGGCTGTTTTGAGTTGATCTTCTGGGAGTACCAGAACTTGGTTGTATCCAGAAAAACCGTCAAGCAGGGAGATTCTTTTATAACCCACAACCTTCTGTAGGATATGCTCCATTCTAGGCAAAGGGTAGTTATCTTTCAAGGAAGCTCTGTTAAGGTTTCTGAAGTCTATGCAAAGTCTAATCTCCCCCGTTTTCTTTCTTACAGCTACTAAGTTTGACACCCAATCAGAAAACCTCACAGGGACTATAATGCATGCATCATACATCTTTTTAATTTCCTTTTCGACTGCAGGCAATTGTTTTGGATTAATTCTACGGAGTTTTTGTCTGAAAGGTTTCTGATTTTCCTTCAGTGGTATCTTATGTTGTATAATGTTGGTGTCATAGGCCTTTAAGTCTTCATAGCTCCATGCAAACACATCAATGAATTCCTTAAATAAGTCAGTGTATCTTTTCTTCATGTCTGCAGGTATAGACCTAGCCAGTTTTATCATTTTGGGTTTGTCTTTAGTGCCTATATTGCACTCTTCTATATCTGATTCTGCATGCTCTATTGTGGGCTTCTTTGCAACATCATCGAAATCGAAGAGGTCCTCTAAGGGTGCTAAGCCTCTTGGTATGTTCCTGTCTTTGGCATGCAGCACCTCCATTTCCTCTCTATCTGCGTTCTCACGTTTTATGGTTGAATCTCCAGTTTCTTCAGAAAAAGAGTTTATTTCTATACTACAAGGTGTTTCTAGTTCATCTGGGGAATTCTCACTTGGGCAACTGTCATCAGATTTTGAGTCTGAATCAGAAAATTCAAACTCATTTCTGCCCATCAGGAAATCTTCAATCTGTTTGTCTCCTTCAAAAACCTGCCAGTATTTTTCATTGTCTGGCACTGCAGGTCTGAATTTAGTCTGTATGATGATTTGTTGGTCGACTGGGGCCTTAGGATAAGAGCTAGCTAGGCAGGCTAGTCCATTGGCAATAGCGTTTTGACCCCTAGGAATGAACACTAACTCGTACTCGACAAATGTTTGCAGCAAGTCTAACGTGTCATTCCTGTATGCTCTTAGCCTAGGATGTTTTGCTGAATACTCACCATTCACCTGTTTGATTACTAACCTTGAATCCCCTCTCACAGCTATCTTTCGGGCTCCTACCTTTTTCAACAGATTTAAGCCCAAGATTAGAGCCTCATATTCTGCAATGTTATTCGTGCATTTGAAACGCAGATTGACAGCGTGGCTCTCTGCGTGGTCATTTTCGGTGTTACGCAACCATACTCCTGCTCCAGCGCTTTGTCTAGTACAGGACCCATCAAAGTTCATTTCCCATAGCGGCTCTTTGTTTGCTTCCGCTCCACTTTCTCCCTTACAGTTGGGCTCGCCATTAGGTTGAGTTGGGAGGTCTGTACTAGGTTGTAAACTGTCTCGTCGCTCATAGGGGCCATGGATGTCGGGGAGGTGGTCACCTTGCTGCTCCGGTCTTGTTTCTGTTTTACTTAGAGTGAGAGGACCACTACAGCTCCTACAGGCTTCATTGTTGATTTCCTCTTTGTTTTCAGTGTGCTGCCTATGGTTTTCCTGGTCATATTCTTCCAGAGTGGCCATTATGTGAAGGTCCATAGGCTCGGTGTTCTCGTTGGTATGCTTATTCTGGGATTCTGGCTCCTCTAAAGACTCATCATTACACAAGATGAAGGAGTCAAGGTCGGTATGTACAGAGTATAACGGTGAGTTTTCAGGTTTCTCGGGGCTGCTGACTAGGAATTTCATTTGGGATTCTCTATATAGTCTTCTTAATTGGCCAAATATAGGGATAGTGGCATATGAGCCATCCATCTGCATGGTGCCTTGCAGTTTGGCTCCCCATGATCTAGACAATAACATGCCATACTTGGGTGGCACGTCTGCCACCACTACATCCATGACCATACATTTCGCAGGAATTTGAGTTAAGCTCACACATAAGTCTTTGATGAGGCCTAGGCATTTTACTCTACTCGAGTCAAAAGAATATAAGTCTTTGTAGGGTCTGGTGATTTCTAGGCCTAACCTTTCCATGACTACCTTAGGCATCAGGTTGTGTGAGGCTCCAGAATCATGCATTGCGTTGTGGAGGATCTTGTCATGGATGTTAAGACTGATATAAAAAGGTGGGACTACCCCCTCCTGAAACTTCCCCTCGATTTTTGGACCAAATAGGAGGGCGGGTTGATCATCATTCAAATTTACAGAGTCATTTATTTCCCCCATATTTAAGGCTTTCAAAATTTGGCCTTTGTATACATCCTGAGTGGCCAGCTCAGATAATGGTACAGAGATTTTGATCTTTGCGATCTCACTTTCTAAACTGAAAGTGGATTGACTTTTGGGAATGTTCAAATCTGTTTTATTTGCAACTACCTTAGTAGCTGAATCAGTGTGTGTTTTATCATTATGTACATGTGTGGAAACATTTTTATCAGGAGTGCTAACTGAAGTGCTAGTGCTGCTAGTTAGTTGACTTTGTTTTTCATTGTTTTGGTTGTCTTTCTGTTGGTTTTCCTCAGAACTCTCTGTTGTTGATTTATTGTTTACAGCAGTGACTTTAGAAGATTTCTCAGGCCTCTTTTTGATAGTTACTTCGGGAGTTTTGGGTTTGGAAGAGTCTTGGTTCTTTTTACTCCTGAGTTCATATTTTTCTCTGACCTGTAATATGGCATTCTCGAATCCCAACCTATAATCCTCAGATTCAAACCACTCCTCCTCCCCATAAGAGGTTGAGGGTTGGTATTCTTCTGAATCACAGTTTAGGATTGAATCCTCCGTCTCGAACATGTTTATCACATTCCCTTCAGATTCTTCTATGATTCCCTCATCCTCATCCAGAAAGTTTTGGAAAGGGGGAATGACTTGCTGATCTGACTCTTTCTGTCTGTTGGGAATGTTGTTGTTTCTTCTAAAGTTCTGATTTTGATTTTGATTTTGGTTCCTATTCTGCGTGATAGCCATCTTTTCGACCACTTGGCATAATTTATCCAGATTCTTAGACAATCTGTCAATATTAGGATCTGAAGTGGAGGCTATAGTGTCATCTTTGTATGTTACTCTCTTCTCAACTCTCAGCTTGGCCCTTTTTTCAATCAAATTTGCTTCTATGTTTACTGCCCCTTTCTGCATGTCTTCCAAAGTGGTGTACTCTTTATCTCTAAGCTCATAGGCCATGTCAGCATCAAATCCATCAGGATATTTTGCTAGGGCCATACCTTGTGGAGGCTTCATGTGTGGAGGGAGAGCATTGTAAATGCTGTTGAATCTAGTGGTGTAATCATGGACACTCTCTCCTGTGATCCTCTTAAGGGACATGTATTCTGCTAGGATTTGACGAGGGTTTGCCCTAGTTTCCCATTTATTAATGAAAGTCTGGTATAAAGCAGGCAGATCATTGATGCTACCAGCAGGTAGATTTTTAAACCACTTTTTAACCTCTCCCCCCAGGCTCTGTGCAAAAATTCTCATTTTGATGGTTTCATCATCAATTTCCATATAATCAAAAGAGTCCTCCATTTTATCCACATGTTGTTGTGCTATTGTAGGCTCTTTAGCAGGGAAGTGTGGGATTTTTGACTGATAATCATTTGGTAAGGGTAACAAGGGTTGCGGTAAGACTAAAGGTGCATACCAAGTTGCCATGGTGATGTTCTGCTGAGGCAAAGGGTTCACTTGGGCAGCTGGTATTTGGATGACAGGGATGTTTGGACCAGCAGAAGTCTGCTGAGAAGATCTAGGGTGAGAAAGCCCCAAGTTCTGGAGAAAATGAAGGTCAGGAGGTGTGGAAGGAGGGGTTTCGCTGTACCTAGTGTCTAGCTGGTCTGAGACACTGAAAGACCTAGTTCTAGGTAATCTATTTTGAAGGTCTAGGTCGAAGAAAGGGTCTGATAGAGCTGCAAGATCCTCTGGTGCCGAATTGGCTCTATGAGTGTTGCTGGAAGTAGTTGATCTCCTACTCACAGGTGTCCTTTTAAGGATTTGCTCAGGATTATCAACTGTTTCAGGTGGGCTTGGATCAGGGAAAGCTCTCGTATGAATGGTTCTGTGAGCCAGAGTGCTGTTTATAAGCCAGGCAGCTTAGCCCTGCTTGTTATTTCTACTGTGTGGATGATGTTGTCTTGGGAACTGGCCTCCCTGTGGGGTCTTTTATATGTTTTGGGACTAGTCTCCCAGTGGAGTCTGATTTGAAGCCAAGATAATCAGCAGGCCTACTGATCACCAGTGGAGTCTTTAACGTTTGGGAACAATGGAGTCGCCAGGTGGAGGGTTTAAGATGTTTCTAGGGTACACTGTCCACCACAGTGCTCAAGCACTATCACCTTTCAGGAATTTCCTCTAAAGCAACAGGCTCCAACCAGATATTTTCCAGGTTCTGTCTAAGAGTATGGTGAATATTCAATGACGGAGGCTGATTCAAGAGAGGTGTGACTTACTTGTCAACCTAACCAGAGCTCTGAGCTTCTAAGGATGTTTGAAATGTAAAACACTCAGTTCCCCAGTGGAGTCGCCATTATGTTGGGGTTCCCATGTTTTGGCCAGGTTGACAAAGACCAAAAGATGAGACAACATAGAACCACTTTCAGACCTTAGGATCTAGCCCTCCTAGGTCCAGAGAGGGATCTCTCTATGATTATCAAAGGATATATGTCTTTGAAGTTCTAAATTATGGTTTTAGGCTAGTTATTGGCTCAAGGTTACTTGTTTGATTGTTTGAGTTTGGTTGTTTGAGTTTGGTTGTTGAGAATCAGGAAGGAAGGTTTCATCACAAGACAAGGATGGGTAAAGAAGGAAGCTAGGCAAAGGTAGATAACTCAGGGAACATCAAGGCCATTGGGCAATGGAGTCAAGAAAGGATTTACTTATGTTCAATGTGTAAGCTTCAGTTGGGCTAGTCATCTAGAGCATTTGGATCTTAAAGACTGATTGGTGAGATGGAACACTAGGGGATGAAAATGAAGGATGGAAAACCACCTGATTCTGTCTATAGATCAGGCCAGAGGTCATTTAACTCCATGCCTGCTTGGACAAAACCATAGGCAACACAAGGGATCTTGAAAAGGTTTATATGGAAGGGAAGGTTATGAAGAGGCAGCGACAGGCTTTACACCTCCCAATGTTCCTAACCTCTTTCAATTAAATCTTAACAAAAACATCTGAATACTGATTTTATTAACTTGCACATCAGAGAGCAGGAAATAATCATCCACTACACTGGTTTAGTCAATTAAAAACAATATTCAGACACACATATGAGAAGAAAACATTCAAGACTGAGAGAGCTGGGATATAAGGTACCTAACAAGGGTAAATCTTATATCATGCATTCAGATGTCAGTCAGAAGAACATGAAATGAAATGGAAATAAACACAAAGATAGGAAGAACATCACCAACTGCGTAGATCAGGATCCAATGAAAACTGCTTATCATGTTTAAACACTACACCAATCAGGTACATCACTGCCCAAAGCTTTTACATTCAGCCTGAATACATCATGTTTCTCAGCCTATCATACAACTGTTACACAGGAAACTTGGCTCGGAACAGAATACTTGCAGTTCGCTGATCAAACTAACAACAACCAACCCTTTACAATGTTCTTGCTGTGCTTTTATAGCAAAGGATGATCCTCAGATCGACTCAGGAGGTAGGTGCCCATTGAATGTTACATTTAAGCATAATAATGAATGCAGGGCCGAGGCCCATCCTGCTTGAGAATGCTGCATATTTATTTCGCTCACCTTTTTAGTAAGAGAACGATTTGCTTCAGATTTGATCTTGACATTTTGGGCTCGTTGTACTCCAGGTGATTTGAATTCGGGGAAAAGATAAGCTACTAGGAGGGTCTGTCTCATAAATGCCTGACTGTCTTTGAGTTGTAGTTTGATGGAAAAATCCTTCAGGGACATTCTGCATAATAAAAACAGTATGGATGCCTTGTCCTAGACGAAAAACACTTTGCCGACGGAAAACCCTGATATTACCTTTGTCTGCGCTAGGGGTCTGTGATCCTCTGTTCTGCCCTGTTGAAATGAATGAACTGGATGGAGGTCAGCATGGCCCTCCATGCTTCTTTAATGCTGCCGGACTGTCTGAAATGAGCTTCAGTCAGTGAATTTAATTATCTCAGGGCTCGAGAAGGCATGAAGGCACTGTAGGAAGGTGTACTTTCTGGAGTAAACGCGCTCTGCTTCTCGGTGGCGCAATCATGACTTGCTGGTGCGTCCTTAGTCTTCAAACTGTGCTTGAATCCTTTGACTGTCGGATTAAAATATCAATCTTCAATTACAGGCTCTAATCCTTCTCAGATCCTGCTTCTGCTGCTTCGCTGGCCGGCTGAAATGGCCTCTCTGTGCTGTTTCGCCTCATAAAATAAACCTGTTAAGATCTGGCAGTGGTGGCGGAGAAATGCAGTGGAGGCGGTGGAAAGGCGGCGGAATGATGAAAACAGTGGAGATGCAGATGGAGGAGTGAAACTTATGAACGGTACGTTTGATGGTGGAGTGCAGCGCAGACCGTTAGATTTAGGTCTGGGGAAAAGATCAACGGTGGAGATTGAGTAACGGGACTATACACAAGATGGGAAAAACGCATGAAATGCAACGGAAACGAATATAAGAGTGGGACCCAGTGGAGGCGGAGGGCGATTTAGCGACAGCCGTCGGATCACGGATGGAACGGACGGCGAAGATCTGATCGCACCATCGCAATCGGAGGTCGGAGCGATCATCAATCGCAACACATATCTAAAAAGTTCCGATTGTGATTAGAGGGACGATGCGATTAAGCGATAACCGTTAATCTTGGGTCCGGATCAACGGCAGGGATGAAATCGGAAGGAGAAACTGGAAGGGCGACGGGCGATGATGCGATCAGCGCTGAGCCGTTGGATCATGCAACAAACGGACGGCGGGGATTTAATCTAGGGGAAACAAAGGACTTGCGATCAGCGCCGGGAGGAAGTTAAAAAGTGATAGTCATGAACCGTTGATCTCGCGGGAAGAACGAACTGGCCGTGATGAGACGGAAGGCTGGTGCGATCGGGGATCGGGGCCAGTGGCGATCAGCCTGATCAAAAGGGAGATGGGACTATCATGAGGACCTGAGGATCGCAAGGGAGGCGCGCGATGAGTGTTGTGACAGATCGGAGGGACGGCAAGGACAGCACAATCGCCTGGATCGGGCGAGATCAAATCTGGCAAAATCACGTCGAGGGGGAAAGAGCGAGTTAAGCGCTCGGCCGTCTGACGCGGCGCATCAACGGTCGGATTTAATTCCATGTCGACAAGAAGACTTGCGATCGGCTGACGAGGTCATGCATGATAGGCGCCACCGTTCGATCATGGGATGCATCAACGGGCCCAAACTGGCTTTGAGACTTAAAGCAAATGATCTGACTGACTTTTGCATTATAACAAAGGAATGCACCCGCCCGACGGCTCCGATTGCGATTGGCCCCGGGACTTAAGCACTTGGTCCTGGGTGATGGGCATGTGGGGAAGTGGTTCGAAAGGAGCCTGCGGTAAAGGGGCTAGGCCTTTTAATAAGGTCGGAACATGGGTTTTGGCCCTCTTAAATGGATTTTAAAGGGTTTGAAGGGGAACGATAGAGGAATAAAGGGGAAAAAGGGAAAACAAATGGTAGGGAAGGAATTAAAAGGGGATTTTGAGGGGAATTTGGAGGGTAAATGGGGAAATGAAAGGAAAAATAGAGGATAAAAAGAGGCTAGATGGGGGAAAAATAAAGGGGGGAGGGAATCTTTGGGCATTTCCAAATCAATGAGGAGCCTTTAAAGGGGGAATCCAAGCGAGAGAGGAGCCATCAAGGATGAAGGGCACCAAGGCTTCCAAAGGGAGTAGCTCCAATTTTCGGGGGAAAAGCATTCCTTGGAAGACTCAGCAACACATTAGCCCCCTATTGCTTAATCAAGAATTCGTAGGGGGGCTAACGGTGCCCTCTTTTAGTGGCAGGACCTCCCTTTCATCCTACAAAAATTCATAACCTGTGAGGGAAGGTACTCCCTCACTTTTGTGTACCATTTTAGGATGTTGCAGTGTTTCCAAGGTGGCCGACACGTCTAGTGGAGGATTGATTTTCCCTATTTTTTGCTTAAGGGCTTGGAAAAAATGGCCAAGGGTGTGCGGGACATACGGGCAGACCAGACCGATAGAAGTTATATCACCATGGCCTGATAAATATTTTGGTCCAGAAATAATTATAAATTAAAGGCATGACCTAAGAGGCGTTGTTAAAATAGCTACATAAAAAGACAACTGTTGGAAAGGAGACAGAGGACCCCACCAGCACAAGCAAGGGTCCTAGTAAGAATGTAAAGGGGAGTCCTTCTTGCACCAGTGAAAAAAGGAAACGACCTGAAAAATCAACAGAAGAAAGGGCCCCATCTCCAAATAATAAGACAGTTATTGCACCTGTTGAAGAGACTCCTTCTACGCCACTAGTACAAGCATAGACCCTCGAAGAAGACAACCTGACAGACCCCTGAATGAAGGATCTGGTGCAGGAAAAGAACCACAGTCCCCACAGGACGTTGAATCCCCTTCTGCACCACTGCAAGAAGAAGAACTAGAAGAAGAAGAAGAAGAAGAAGAGGAAGAAGTGTTTGTTGAAACCTCGAGGGATATTGAGGTCCCTGAGGAAGACACAGCCCCTGTCGAGACAGAAGAAGAAGAAGATTTGGTAATTCCTACTGCTCGGATAGTTGAACTAGAGCTTCAAGTGTAGAACTTAGAATAGCTCATAGCTAAAGCGCAGGAGGGTAAAGAACAAAGTAAAGAAGCATTAACTGCGGAGATCCAGAAAAATAAAGGAGAAGTTAGAGTTTGGAAGTATTGAGCTACGCAATGCTTCAAGCAACTTAAAAATGCGACAAAGAAACTAAAGAACATCATAAAGAAGAAGTCTGAAACATTGCAGGCTGATGTCAGTATGTTAGAGCAGGATTGAGCTAGAATGCTCAAAGTTTTGAAGGTTTTTTGCAAAGGTAAAGAGTTGTGTGAGGACACACAATAGCCTAGGGATGGGAGGATGTTAGCCCCCTAATTTTCTCTCTTTTTTCCATTTTCCCCTTCCTAAATCATAACCATTTACCTCTGTTTTACCTCTTTTATGCACCCTCATCTTGCACTAGTCCAAGCACGGTGACATATTTCATGTAAACTTTATTTTTCATCCTTTTAATTCAACTTAGCATTAATTAATAATTTATTACATGATTTCTTACTTTTAATCACTCTTTGTAACTTATCAATATCTCTAATGTTTATTTGGTAGTTAGAGTACTTACCGTGACCACTGATCCTAGTGCAGGATCGGATCTTGCACCGTTTCCAACACAACAAATCCTTGCAGCAGATCCGAACCTCCTTGATCACTGCCACATTTTGAGCAACTTCAGCCATGACAGCAAAGATCGATCCAAAGGCAGCTGAGACCAAATATGTGAAGGACGAAAACTAGAGATTAGCTATGACTAGTGTTGCTAACTGTCTAATTTTGAAGGCTGAAAAGCTAAATTCTGCGTTTGGTTATGAAATTGGTTGAATGATCTATTTTGGCCTTTGGCCAAAGATATATATAATGTATAATGTAAATAGGACTAGGAGGCTAAGTTTTGATAGCAGAAGAGAACAGAGACATAGCTAGAGAGGCGGTAACAGGTTGTTGTATTTTGTTATTGCCCGAATCTGGGCTGGACAATGTATTAATGTATGTACTTGCCTTAGTGAATTAATAAAAGGGAGCTCTGCCTCATGTTTCACAAATTGTGTTTCTGTATTTGAGCTGATGAATTGATTAAGGTATTGAGAAGCATTTTTATTTAAAAGGGAAACACATTGGTTGGCTAGGGCCCAGCCAACCCAGCACATTTACCCCATTTCCCGTTTTCCTGTAATTTGTGTTTACATTGTCAAGTGTGATTTAATTTTAAGCACATGCATTCCTGTCTGAGTGAAATCAGATCTGTTGTGTGAAGTAGATAAATTTCCTTTTCCGCAATTTCCTTTCCTGCACTTGATTTCAGATTGGTTTTCATCTGCCTGGTCCAAGTAGGAGAAATAACCCTGCACCAGTGCACATTGGTGTGATATCTCCTTTTTTGCAATTCTGTTTGATTGGTTTTCCCCGCCTGGTCGAAGCAGAAGAAATGAACCTGCACCAGTGCACGTTGGCGTGATGTAGCAAGCCTTCTTAGTCTACTTCCCACAATCTTCTTTCTTTTGTTAAATACTTATGACAAGATAAATGTATATTTATTGTTTCTTTATTCCTACACTCTGTTAAGACCATAAACATTCACTTTTTATGTGTGCAATTTGATTTAAAATTATAATAGCACTTGCAATAATTAAGAATTCATTTTAAGAATTAAATGCTAAGTGCAGGAAGCTCTGATACGGTGCAAGAACTAGTTTCTTGCCACAGGATCTGAGTGCTTTGAACCTGGAAAAGTTCAAACCCTTGCATGAAGTAAAATCCTTTAGTAAAGACACCATTTATACCTTCTGCATAAATCTCTGCTCCTGCACTAGTGCAAGCAGACTGCGATAGTGTAGGACAGATTAGTGCAAGAAGGAAATCTCTAAAGGAGCAGGTTTAAGGGCCCATATGATGAGACTGCTAAGTGTCTCTACTAAAGAAAAACACACACTCAGTAGTTAAACAATAATTAGCTAGAGTGATTGCCTTTTTATCTTTAATTCCCTCTTGAAAATGCATTCTTTCTTGTTCCAGTCTTAGATTATTTTCATGGTTCATGTTAGCCTCAAATTTGTGCTTTCCTTCACCTCATTTTACCTCATTTTTCCCTTGTCCATTTCCATTTTAGTTCCATAATTGATCAATAAAAATAGTTAAAATTACTTAGAATGGTTTACATAATCGACTTTAATAATTTTTAGATTGTTGCCATTGTTAAGTATTTTGACTTAATTCAGTCACACGTGTGCATTCTCAGATAATCGGCGATTCTCAGCTTACCTTTTATGTTTGGGAGCATGTCTGTGGCCTCTGAGGAAAAACGCATATGGGCATGATCCACGTCGTGCCTACATGGTGTGTTGCTCGTCATGGTAGAGGAAATGAATTCTGGATACGGTTATGCACGTGGGAACACATTTGTGAAAGAAGACTCCTACTAGGACTGTTACAGTCCAGGTGTCTTTTCTCTTTTACGCAGCCACCTCAAAGACTCCTAAGATGATTTGGATTAGGAAGACATCATTCCTAAATTATTGTAATTATTGTTACTTGCATTTACTTTATAAACTCTTGAGTAGGCCGAGAGCTTAGTTAGAAATTTTGTGTAGATTTGCCGCTAGATTTTGGTGTAAACTCTGTGTTACGTCTTTTAAGACACAGAGCATTATGTTCAAACTATTGCATCGTTAATGGAGCAGACAAAATTATCTTGAACGCGTGATTTAATTGTGAAGTCGAATGCCGTCAAGTGGTAGAGGGCCCCTGCCCCTTGAACGGATTTCCTTAGCGTAAACTAGATAAGTTTTTCCTAGCTGTCTTTACGTTCTGCATATTGAATTAGTAGTTGTTGTGTTTTATATACTGTAGCCATAATTCGTTCCAGTTCTTCCACAAGAAGACACTTTGCCAATAGACCAAAATGATGAATGATTGATGACTATGGTATTGTAGGATATCAGTTAGATTTGTATTTGTTTTAACTAGCTACTGTAGCCATAATTCGTTCCAGTTCTTCCACAAGAAGACACTTTGCCAATAAATCAAAACAATGAATGTTTAATGACTATGGTACTGTAGGATAGGATTTGTATTTATTTTAACTAGCTACTGCAGTCATAATTCGTTCCAGTTCTTCCACAAGAAGACACTTTGCCAATAAATCAAAACAATGAATGTTTAATGACTATGGTACTGTAGGATAGGAGTTGTATCTGTTTTTAACTAGAGACTGTAGTTATATTCATCATATTTCTTTCACAAGAAGACATTCTTCCAATAAATCTTAACAATGAATGATGAATAGCTATAGTGTCATAGGAATTAGTTGTAGTTTTTAGTCTTCACTATCATAGTTGCTCTTGTCCTAACCACTCTTCCACAAGAAGAAATTCTTCCAAGACATCCTTAAGAAGTTCAAGATATGACTGTGATGTGACAACTTAGTTTCATTTGCTTTCAGTTCATTTGCTTTCAATTGCATACAAGTCCACAATCAAAATTGTTCTACCCTTCCACAAGAAGGAACTCTTCCAAAATATCCTCATGATGAACAAATCGATTGTGTAACTTCCTAGAATAGTGCATGTTAATTAGAATGCTCCGGAGTTTCATTTTGCATTTAATTCATGTCCAGCTACTTCATTTCAAAGTTTGATGATGGCTTATGGTTTAACATTGTTCTAGTTTAGAAGCATCTTAAGCTCATGTTTAAATCAATTCATTGCATTCATATCTCATAGTCACACTGCCACCCTTTGCACAGTAGATCATTTTAGTTGATAGGTTTCCTAAGACAGCCTTCATTATTTACAAATATCTTTTTGTTCTGAAAACTATCAGTGATCCATAACTTTAGGAACAGAAGATAACATCATTACAAGGTCTGAAATATCTCTGCAAATTCCTCACTATAAATAGAGTTTTTCCTCAACACAACTACCCTGAAAAGAAACCAATAACTCTTAGAGAATAGACTCTGACCTTCAATTGAAATTGCAGAATAGAACTAGAAATTAGTCATGGAATAGATGAGTTTAGAATAGAATGTTGCATCATGATTAGTGTCTGATTGTCTAGTTAGAAAACTTGCATATTTAAGTGATCATTTCTCAAAGTCTAGTTTGTGTCATTTGTTTAAATAGTCATCATCAAGCTCTTGTTTTTATTCAGTCATAGTTTAGATGTTGCTTCAGTGTTTTTGATTACATTTGCCATTCCATGCATTAGGCTCAACTGTGTTTTTGACTACCACTCTCTTTTCATTAAGTTTTCTAGGCATTTTCATTGTAAACATAAAACTTCAAAAGACCAAAAACATCATAAATCAACATAAAAGACCAAAACATCACAAAACACTACACACAATGCACTAGGAAACAAGCACCTAGGTACATATGGTACATTTCACTTCAGCAGTTTACAAATCCTGGTTGACAATTAAATGAACTCAGTTTAGGAGACTAGATTGAGGCACAACAAGCCTCATGTTGCCTTTTTCTCTTTTTAATTTGATTCTACAATCTTTCCTTTAAAGAAAGTAGGGATTTATATTAGGAAGATTCATACCATCTCTAGCATTTCCTATGCTTTGTCTCTAAGTTTACGGATCCCCTGAGTTGACAAATTAAGTGTTGAGGAGTTTGCTTAAGTGTAATTCCTGCACCCAACAGTTCTATGAGGAAATTCCTATCATCGACCCGAGTATAGTGATGCATGATATACCAACTTATCCTAATGCAAAGCCTTTTCATCAGTGACTTCACCCTATGCATCCTAAAAAGGCAGCCACCATAAAGGGAGAGGCTGAAAAACTTCTTAAGGAGGGATTCATTTATCCCATCCCGTTGACAAATTAGGTGTCCAATATTGTCCTTATAAAAAAAAAAATCAGGGTACCATTCATGTTTGTGTTGATTACCGAGATATCAATCGAGCCTGCTCGAAGGATAACTATCCCACTCTATTTATTGACCAGATCATCGATGAATGCGGTGGGAGTGAGATATTATCCTTTATGGATGGTTTTTCTGGCTACAACCAGATTAACATCTTACCCACTGATCAGCACAAGACTGCCTTTATTTGTCTATATGATCCTTTGCTTACAAAAATCTCCCTTTCGGTCTAAATAATTCCAGTGCTACTTTCCAACGCACGATGTCCTATGCTTTCCATGACATTAAACACAAACTTATCTAGATTACCTCCTTTCTCATTCAGCTAAGCGTTGCGACCATATCGTGCGCCTTCGAGAGATTTTTCTACGCTATAGACAATACAATATTCATTTGAATCCGCATAAGTGGGTTTTCTGCGTTGAATCTGGCAGAGTCCTTGGGTTTTTCATCTCTAAAGAAGGCATTCGTCTCAATCCCTTGAAATTAGAGGCTATCATTAATTTACCCCCTCCCTCCTCTTTATCACAATTTTAGAGTCTGCAAGGGAAACCTAGTTCCCAATTATGCAGAGCTTGCTAAGGGGTTTACACAAATACTAAAACAAGGGATCCCATTTCTATGGGATGAAGTTGCTCAACGCTACTTTAATGCTTTAAAGTACATTCTTATCAATTTTCCTTTATCACGTCCCCTAAATTATCATCATGACTATTTTCTGTACTTAGCAGCTTCCTCTAGTACCATAGCTATGGTACTCATCCAGGATGACGACAATGGTACAAAACATGCCATCTATTACCTCAGTTGTAGCCTTATGGATAGAGAGACTCGATATGCGCATGTCAAGAAACTGGCTTTAGCTATAGTACATGTTTTTCAATTCTTTTTGCATTATATTCTTTTACGCAGAACTACCATGATCTCCCACTACAATCCTATGACTTATATCTTGACCCGCCAATTGCTGGGGGAAAAATATTCAAAATGGATTGTCATTTTATAGGAATTTCATTTGGAATTCGCTGCTTCCAAATCAAAATAATCATTGGTTTTCATTGAATTAATATGCTCCCTTCCCTCCGCCTTCATTCCATTTTATCTTGATGAGCACATTCCAGACGACACTCTCTTCATTATCAGCACTGTCGATCCATGGTACGGTGATATCATCGTGTATCTCCAGACCCAAAATTTCTGATCTGAGTTGGACAATTCTGATCATCGATGGATTCGACATCATTCCCAACTGTATCATATCTTGGGAATACTTTATATTGAGTGGACGTTGATTCGATTCTTCGTCGTTGTTTGACTTTTGAAGAAGCTAAGAGAGTGCTCAACAACTGCCACTCTGAGGCATGTGGTGATCATATGTCTGGCTATGCAACAACTCAAAAAGTCCTTCGTGTTGGTTAATTTTGGCCTTCTATTTTCAAAGACTGCATCCTTACTATTCGTAAATCCCATGCTTTCCATATTTATCACCACAAGATGCGCGCCCCACCCACACCCTTACACCCAGTTGTTACCATCATCTCGTTTTCAAAATGGGGCATTGACTTCATGACATGTAACTGATATGAAAGTGGATAGCCAAGATCTTTATAACTCTTGAATAAAATTAGAATGGAAAGAATAATAACTAAATCAATTGCTTGTATGTTAACCAACTGCTTAACATAGAGTTTTTTAGATATAATTTGTTATTTTTAATGTTAAAATTAAAGCATCATGCATAATATCAGCATAGAATGATAGCAAAGATTAATGACGGAGTTCATCCCTCCTGGACTACGTCTTCGGGTCTAGTTCATAAGTGTGTGACTGTTGTATTAATAAATCCGAGAGAAAAGGAATACATTGATTTTTTAGCTGACAACCATCAAACAAAACTATTGACAATGAAGAAGGAAATTCTCTTGAACAGGGTTTTCAAATACTGTCTCTTTACTCAATAGACCTTCAATTGACCAAGAAAGTCTTATGATGGTCAACACATTCTCATTGACGAATTGAAGCGATTTGGACCTCTGCAAAAAAGTATATGGACTGATTTTTGATGTTTGAAGTGGACCTCGATGCACTGCAATGAACTTCAAATCTGAATGTAAGCAAGAATTAGAGCTCTCCTTCTCCACAATTTTCTTGCAAAAACAAAACTCTCTACAATGTACTATAATGCTCTTCAAAGTCACTTCTCTTTGATTCTTCTCGAGACCTCCTCTCTTCCTCTTCTCTATTTCGAAACATTCTTAGTCTTCTTAAATAGGATGACGGGAAAAATGGCATTAAACCAATTCATTTCAATATGTTTATCTTCATACATCGAAGATTATGGTACATAGGTTTAATGTGAATTCCATTTTTAAACAATGATTTAATGAAATAATTATCCTATCGAGACATTTTTAGATTTAGCTCATCTCATAATGGATCTCTCGACATCATTGAGACCAAAACAGATTTAGGTTGAGCTTCTAATGGGTTTGTTGTACTCAGCCTAGTTGACACCTTAGTCCTTAGGGATATGGTCCTTTTAATTATCAGTGCCATTTCATATGCAACAAAACCCAAAAATAAACTTTAGGTTATACAAATTCACTAATGGTATGGCCAGTGGCATGGAGGTGACAGTCTGCCAACATGTAATCAGGCGCAGGTGAACATCTAGGCAGATAAGAACCGACAGTGCCACTAACCGTTGTTATCTGCGCTCATGTGACAGCTTCCCCTGACGATAAATGCTACATTTTGGACTCTAACAATGGTTTATCCAAACTCCGCATCATTTGTAGTGTTCACATGTTGTTCTATGATGCGGTCATCTTGTCGTGTTTTGAACAAGCAGTTCCGACGTGGTTTTCCAAACACTGTGTTCATGCGTTCACATGTTGTTCCCCGATGCAGTAAACTTACCGTGGTGTGAGCTGGTAGCATTCAACTTGCGGGGTTAAATTTCCTTTGAGCACATGTCAAACATATCCAACATAACGGTTCCGTTGCAGTTAAGACTGCATAGTTGATTGTGTGTGTATTAAATTTGTTTTTGTATGGTTTTAACACCAAGCCTGAAAGTGGGTTTTAACATATACCCATTTGCACTAGGTCCATTACTTTAGACACTTTCGCATTAGGACTTATGGTTGTCTAGTTTAGGTTTCTAAACTTAGGTTTTTAGACCTTAGCTTAGGATTAAAACCTTTTTACATCACCATGGATAGATTTTAGGACTTTAGCACTAGGTCTTAGGTATTAGCCCTTTTTACATCATTTCACCTTAGGATTTTATCCTTAGGTTTAAAATTAGAACTTAGACCTAGGAATAACCTTATTATGCTAATCTTTAGGCATTTTAGGATTTAGTCTTTATAAAATGTTTTAAAGACTAATCACTAACATTTTTTCCTAACACTAACACTTAGCATTTGTTGACTTAGACTTATAGTGGTAATGCTTAGACTTAGGATTGTGTTTCATTTTGTCTTTACGTGGATTTATAACTTTACAATTCTCATAATGACTAATTCTCTTTAATTTTTCATTGTCACAGGTCGACACAACTCAATATGATAATTACGACATTTTGGGCTTTAATTCATGAAGAGAAAAACATTGATGAATGTTGTCGAAATCACTGACGTTGATGTTGAAGTTGACGACGAACATGTTGAACTTGAATTCTTGCACATAACAATAATGTTGCATGTGACCATCTTGGTCGCTTTCCAATTTTGACAAGATCTTGCTTGACGACTTGAATCGATGAACCATTGCTCATAAGACCACCTTGGTCGATGCAATTTCAACACAACCTGTTTATTACAAAAATCGATGACTAATTACTTGTAAATGACCATCTTAGTCATTTTGTACTTTCGAAAAAAAACTTCAGGATCCAAATTAGATCACACCTTCCCACAAAAAGAATTTTTGGTTCTCCAAATTTTTTTATTACAATGCATTGAAGAAAAATAACTCTAGATCCTAATTACAGACTCATCTAGATCTAGAAAATTTTTACAAACTCATTTTAGACATATGGCATATAGTCTTCCCAGTTCCATTTGGCAGTCGAATGTTCCCTAGTAGGTGAATTGGATGACTCTTGTTCTGTTGATGTCAATTTTGTTTCTTGTGGCAGGATTGGACAGTTGCTCTTAGCATGCCCTAACAATTTGCAATGCTGACAAATTATCTCTTTGGAATTTGTGCTTGTTTACTTTGCACTTCCTGAATGTTGTTCCTCTTCAGTGGATTCAATGATAGATTGAAGCAAGGTTTTACCTAAACGCTTCTTCACTTGAAGTGTATCATCATCTTCTTGTGGTTGGCTTTTGGTAGCTCCAACTTTCTTGTTGTAGGCTCTATGCTTCCAGCAATGTTCTACACAATGCCATGAACTTCCACAAAATGTGCATAGATACATTATTTTAACAGTTTCTACAACCCAATTCTAATAAAAAGAAATCACTTCCAGAATCACTACTAGAACCTTTCTTGTCCTATAGCTTCTTTGGCATAATCTCAAGATTCAGAGACCAACATTGACTTGAAATGTGCCCCATTGTTTCACAATAGTCACACTTCATTAAACCATAACCTAGGCCTTGATACTTAGGCCTTTCTTGTATAGTTATTGGTCGAAGTATTCCTTGACCATTCTTTCCAAGGCCCTCTCCTTCCTAATATCCCATGGCCTTCATCATTGACAAACATTTTCTTTCAGAAGCTGCACATGGCTTCTGGATAGAAACTTCCTTGGAGTCTGAACCACTTTTTGGTGATTCAAATATGTTGGGAGTTTCCTCAAGAGGCGAGGAAAAGGTTCTGATGGCCTCTCTTGTTGACTTTGGTGATGATGAAAGAGAAGAACTATCTTCATCCTCTTGATGAAGAGATAGTGTTGGCTTCTTTCCATTAGAAGCTGCACCTTCTATTAGAGGATTGTTTCCTCTTTTTTTCTTTCTCAAGACTTCAATTTCAGACTGCAATATCTTCTTGTCACTTTCCAGTGCTTGCACCATCCTTCATAGAGAAGCATTTTCCTGTTGACTTTGTTGATTGAACTCCTTGAGTTCTTTCAACCAAAGCTATTGTCTTGAGTTCTTGCCCATTTTTGTACCTGAAAAAGAGCTAGTATGCTCTGATACCAAAATATGATTTGAAATCGGATAGCCAAGATCTTTCTAACTATTGAAAAAAATGAGAATGTCAAGAAGAATAACTGAATCAATTTCTTGTATGTTAACCAACTTCTTAACACAAAGTTTTTTAGATATAAGATATTAATTTTAATGTTAAAATTAAAGCATCATGCATAATATCAACATAGAATGACAGCAAAGATTAATGACGGAGTTCGTCCCTCCTGGGCTACATCTTCGGGTCTGCTTCAGAAGTGTGCCACCGTTGTATTAATAAAGCCGAGAGAAAAGGAACACATTAATTTGTCAGCTGACAAGAGTCAAACAACACTACTAACAATGTAGAAGGAAATTCTCTTGAATAGGATTTTCAAATACTGTCCCTTTACTTGAATAGACCTTTAGTCGACCAAGAAAGTCTTGTGATGATCAACACATTATGACTGATGAATTTAAGTGATTTGGACCTCTGCAAAAAAGTAGATGGATTGATTTTTGATGTTTGAAGTGGACCTCAAAGCACTACAACGAACTTCAAATTTGAATGTAAGCAAGAATTAGAGCTCTCCTTCTCCACAATTTTCCTGCAAAAACAAAACTCGCTACAATGTACTCTAATGCTCTTCAAGAACACTTCTCTTTGATTCTTCTCAAGACCTCCTCTCTTCCTCTCCTCTATTTCAAAACATTCTTTTTCTTCTTAAATAGGATGAGGGGGAAAATGGCATTAAACCAATTCATTTCCATATGTTTATCTTCATACATCGAAGATTATGGTACATAGGTTTAATGTGAATTCCATTTTTAAACAATGATTTAATGAATCATTATCCTATAAAGAACTTTTTAGATTTAGATCATCTCATAATGGATCTCTCAACATCATCGAGACCAAAACAGATTTAGGTTGAGCTTGTAATGGGTTTTTTTTCCTCAGCCTAGTTGACACCTTGGTCCTTAGGGATATGGTCCTTTTAATTATCAGTGCCATTTCATATGCAACAAAACCCAAAAGTAAAATTTAGGTTATACAAATCCACTAACGGTCTGGCCAACGGTGCGGAGGTGGTAGTCTACCAGCATGTGATCAGGCGTAGGTGGACATCTAGACAGATAAGAACCAATAGTGTTACTAACCATTGTTATCTGCGCTCATGTGACAGCTTCCCCCAATGATAAATGTTGCGGTTTGAACTCTAACAGCGGCTTATCCAAACTCCACTTCATTTGCAGTGTTCACATGTTATTCTCTGATGTGGTCATCTTGCCATGGTTTGAATTGGTTGTTCCGACGCATTCTTCCAAACATTGTGTTCATGCGTTCACATGTTGTTCCCCGATGTGGTCAACTTGTTGTGGTGTGAGTTGGTAGCATCCAACCTGCGGAGTTACATCTCCTTTGAGCACATGTCAAACATCTCCAACACAATGGTTCCACTGCAGTTAAGGTTGCTTGGTTAAATGTGTTTGTATTAAATTTATTTTTGTATGGTTTTAACACCAAGCCCAAAAGTGGGTTTTAACATACCCATTTGTGCTAGGTCCATTACTTTAGACACTTTCGCATTAGGAATTAGGTTTTTGTAGTTTAGGATTCTAAACTTAGGTTTTTAGACCTTAGCTTAGGATTAAAACCTTTTTACATCACCATGGATAGGCTTTAGGACTTTAGCACTAGGTCTTAGGTTTTAGCCCTTTTTACATCATTTCACCTTAGGATTTTATTCTTAGGTTTAAAATTAGAACTTAGACCTAGACATAACCTTATTCTGCTAATCTTTAGGCATTTTAGGATTTAGTCTTTAAAAAATGTTTCTAAGACTAATCACTAACATTTTTTCCTAACACTAACACTTAGCATTTGCTGACTTAGACTTATAGTGCTAACACTTAGACTTAGGATTGTGTTTCCTTAGGCCTTTACATAGATTTAACACTTTACAATTCTCATCATGGCTAATGCTCTTTAATGTTTCATTATCATAGGTAGACACAACTCAATATGATTATTACGACATTTTGGGCTTCAATTCATGAAGAGAAAAACATTGATGAATGTTGTCGAAGTCACTGATGTTGATGTCGAAGCTGACGACAAACATGTTGAACTAGAATTCCTGCACATGGCAAGAATGTTGCATGTGACCATCTTGGTCGCTTACCAAGTTTGAAAAGATCCTACTTGAAGACTTGAGTCGTTGAACCATTGCTCATAAGACCTTCTTGGTCTATGAAATTTCAATACAACCTATTTATTACAAAAATCGATGGCTAATTACTTGTAAATAACCATCTTTGTCATTTTTTAATTTCGACACAAAACTTCAGGATCCAAATTGGATTAGTAACCCTCACTCAGATGGGGGGCATCCTTATATCATTGTCATTGTAGACAATTTCACTAAATTGGATGAGCCGATTCTTACATATGCTATTGACGGTAAAACTATGGCTCAATTTCTCTTCAATCATGTTATCACACGATTCGATGTTTCTCAAGCCATTGTCACCGACCATGGATCTCATTTTCACCATTACAAGATGGCTGAGCTAAATTCTCAATTGGGCTTGTGTCAAGATAGCTCAACTCCATATTACCCTCAGGCCAACGGCCAAGTTGTAGTAAATAAAGTTTTAGTTACTATGCTTCAACGCACTATTGGGATGCACAAGTTGAATTGGAATCTTATGTTTTTTTCAATTCTTTGGGCATAATGAACCTCGGCCAAGAATGCTATTGGATTCACTGCATTTCAATTATTATATGGCCTCAAAGCAACCTTTTCGATTAAATTTGAAATTCCTTCGCTCAAGTTAGTTATCGAATTGCTTCTGAATACCTTGCCAGAAGAGGAACGTCTCTTGTACTTGGAACGGCTTGATGAAACTCGACGCTTTGCCTCTTTGGTTACTGAAGCACATAAGAAATAGGTCAAAGCCCATTTTGATCAGACAGTTTCTCCACGTGCCTTCTCTGAAGGAGACTTGGTCATTCTCTATGACCAAGCACATGACAAGATGGGGGTAGGAAAATTTAAACCTATGTGTCATGGGTCGTATATTGTAAAATGTGTTTTGTAGAAAGGGGCCTATGAGTGGATTTCTTATGAAGTTTATCCTTTGGATAAGCCATAAAATGGGCTTTATCAAAAGAGATATTATGCATGATTTTCTAGTGTATCTACTCTTGTACATTAGTGTGCTTTTCATTTTTGTACATTTTTTGTTTGGTGTGCGTTTGCAAGCGGTTTTCCTTCTTATCTTGTTTCACTTGATTTGCAGATGTCTTTGGCTCCTTGTGTCAGTTTCACTGATGGTGCCTACTGTAGTACCCAAAATATATCTTCCGCGGCCTCGGTTATCTATGACCCTAATGTTGAGTTAGTATATCTACAAGGTATATGTTTGGGTCGTACAACCAATAATATTGTTGAATACAGTGCAGTGATTGAGCTTCTATTCGAAGCAATCTCTCTCGGCATTAGAGAACTGGTTGTTAACCTGGATTCACAACTTGTTTTCCTACAGCTCAATGAGAAATATTTTGTCAGACACCCTCAAATATTGAGAATGTATCTGTGTGTTCATTTGTTAGAAATAAATTTTGATTACATTGCATATCATCACATTCCATGATGCATGAATACATTAACAAATGCATTGGCTAATCATGTTCTAGATAAACATTTGTGGAATTTATAATCATTATAACATGCACGGAACAAGAAAATATCATATATATATATCAATTGGTTTTCAAATTGTGTTAAAAAGTACATCATAACCCCCATAAAAAATAATATATGTCCAAGTACATAGCGAAACTCACAGGTCTTGGAAAACTATAGAAAAGGAAAATCTAATCTAATCCGCGTGGTGATCACGGTAGCAGACTACTACTCAAATGACACAAGTCAGCAGTCAATGAATACGATCGGATACCCTGATAGTATGTCGTTGGTACTAACGGGGAATGTATCCCATCTGCGCGTACTCTAGAATATCAGTGGTCAAGGCATCGAGTTTTCACACAATCTCTTCTTCAGGGTGCGCTCCCTCCACATAATGGGCACCCTCGAAGTCTCTTGCCACCCTGCTATTCTTGCCCTTCGTGAGTTGTTTCTTCATATTTTCCACTACGGCCTCACACAAGTTGAATATGTTGGGTGTCATGCAATCCACCTTCGTTTACAGTTCAGCCTTGGTGGCCTCATGTGGCGCTTCCGCCCTAGCCATGCATGTGATAGTGTATAGCACTTCCTTGAGTGTTAGATCATCCAGTGTGCTTATGGCTATCTTTCCACTCGAGGATATTTTTTCCTCGAAGCATGTTCTCTCAATGAGCATGTCCATTCTCTTGCCCATTATTTGGGCTTCGGAGAACCATGCTCTTCCACCTCTACATGAGAGGCTAGTGATGAAGTAGATATCTGCCACTTCAATTTCTAGTTCCTGGTCACCAAGAATAAATCTCTTTCAGTTTGTGTCCCATATACTGGTAAGATATTGTAATAAATCTGGTTGGGCTCTTATGCCTGAGGTCATAAAGAATTTGAGGAGCCCACAGTTCCTCAATGCATCCATGCACACCCTATTATGCATAGATGTTTGATCGACTTCATCATGATATCTTTCTTTCCACTCAATCACCATGATTAATGGATCTTCTTCCCTGAAACAACATTCAACAAGTCCCTTGCCATTGTTTAGGCTCAAAAATTTGGCTAAAATAACTTTTATTGAGGAATTTTCATGCTTTTTTTGCCCCGTGGTCGGCGCGGATGTTTTAAAAACAACAGCATCGATCGGCAACCTACTAGTTGTAAAAACAACGATCCGGCGTAGTCCTGATATAGGAAACCCACGTTGATCCACGCCATTAAAAAATATGAAATCCTCTCCCAAAATTTTAAATCTACCTTAAAACACTATAAAACGAGTATTGAAATGAAGGCAATGATAATGCCTCTTACCTAGCATAGACGGTTTGCTGATTGGCCTCCTCGATCTCCTGCAATGTGCTTCTGAAGATTTGAGGTAAACAAGGGTAAAAAATCCTTCTCAACAATGTGAAAGTGCAAAGTAATATTCTCAATGTCATTTTAGGGTTTTTACCATTATTTTAATAATATTTTAATGCTCTTACCTCGAAAAAATTTTATGGTTTTTTCTTGTGCAGTGATGGGTTCAATTTTTTCACGAACGACACATTTACGAGTTCTAGTTTACTACTTTTTCAGACTCGATAAAAAAAAATGAAAAAGAAACCCTCTTAGAGTCATCTTTTAGGTCTTTTCTGACTCTCTAAACATGAAAATATTGTCGAGTTCTTGTTGTTTTTAGCTCGTTAAAGTGCACAAAATGTCATTTACCAAGTATATGTTTACCCCTTTTTTGGGCTAGGATAAATTATTTACAAAAAAGGAATACCTTAGTCAATCGCGACTAAGAGGTTCTCTCACACTTTTCTTTCTGCCTTTTTTGTATGAGGGACTATTCATGAAAAGGGTCATCTGGATTTTTTATTTCGCTTCTTTTCAAACTCTCTAAACATGAAAAGGCACTGATTTTCACCTTTGTCAGACTCATTAAAATTTAACGGCATTGGATCCGTCATCATGACGACACCGATTTCCTCCTTCCCAGGGCTCGTAAAATGTACTAAGATGGATTTTTCCAAAGGAAAAACTTATATCGCAAGGATATGCTATCCCCTTCAAGCCTGTATAAAAAATAATTGGGATACTCGCCATAAATAGTGGGGGGAATGGAAAGCATTAATCAGCTGTGTTGGTACTATGATGCTCTTGAACATGAGACATCCTTTGCTTTGTTTCTAGTTGGGGATATCCTTCATTCATAACTTTCCCTCCATGGGTTTGGGAAATTTGTTTTGCCTCTTATGCCATCACCATTCTCTTTAAGCATGACCTTTGATTCCATTTGAGTAAAATATTGTTAAATCCATAGTTGTGTCTCTGACACGTTCAAGAGAAGTTCCTTCTGTGTCTCATTCATTTCTTGGTTCTCTAATCACTCTCATTATTATATTAATGCCTTCATATCGTGTCGATGATGTGGGATACATTATGGCCCTCCTTCGACGGATCACTTCTTCTCGACTTCAACACATTATCCAAGAAGTTGATCTAGAGATCCCCTTGTTGGGTGTGGAGCCTGATTATCTTGTTTATTTTGTATTATAGCATTGGACCCCTATACCTTAATGGGGGCGGAAATGTTGCCGTAATTAAACGCTGCCTGGGGCGTCCAGGGGGGAGGCTGCTAAAAACAGATGTAAAATTGCCTTGTAAAAGTATATTAATTTCTAGTCAATATGGGCCATTCATTAGGCGGATGATCTGACGGTAGAAGTTATGTTTAGTTTAGGTTTTTTTTCTCTAGCAAGCAACCCCTCGCATGTATGAGGGTATTGTATTACGGCTTTGTATCGTATGTGTATTCTAAGAGCAAGAAATAGATAGGGAGATTCTGAGAGAGAGCAGAGGATATTATAGCGGATCTGCTATAGGTTGTGTCTCTTCATTTTGCTAGATAATAGAAAGGAAGGACTGGCTGTTCGGGGTGGACGTAGCCCAAACTAGGTGAACCACGTATATCTATGTCTCTTTGGTTTTATGTGTTTTGTGTGCTTGTGTTTTCTGCATATTTTATGTGTTGCATTGCTCTGTAATATATAATTTTCTAACACCCCTTTTCAGTACCTTAGAGCTAGAATGCCCCAATGGTAGGTTGTTCGCATCCGACGATAGGCTTACATCATTGGCTTTCGATCGGGTGATTCTGCTAGTGTTCGATGACAGCTCCTTATTCGCATCTCATGGGTTGTAATGTTGGTATCTTGAGAGCCATTATCATCATTGGTGGTTTCTCTCATGCCTGTTAACGGTTTACATCATTGGCTGGTAATGAGGCGATTTTCTTGCATGTTTGATTCTAGCTCATTTATTCGCATGCTTGAATTTGTACTTGATTGGGTCATGATGGAGCCCAAGACCCTAGGCTTTGTATGATAAAGCCTAGGCTACAAGGCAATATGTATGATTCATGATTGTACACATGACCCCTTCATTCGGATGGTTGTGACCATACCTTGAGTCTATATTTGTGATCATCTTGATTTGGATGGCTGCGACCATACCTCAGATCTTGTTTCATGATGACTTCTATGGATGGTTGCATCCATACCTTATGTCATGTGATTATTTCACAAATATCAGTTTATGTATATGTGTGCTTGTTTGCGCAAGTTTTCCGACGATGACTTCTTGGTCCTGGCACTTATTCATAAAGTATTTCACCGCTCACTCTCATTTGGCCTTCATGCTTTAGGGGGCATATGTTACACAACAATTTTTCACTATATCTGTACTCCTCGTTCTTGATCCTGGAGACCCCTAACAGTGACCCCTGTGTCTATTTTCCATCATGAAAATATGACTTCATGTCCTTTTCAGCACAATGAATAAACTCTTTGTTGACCATTCTTGAAGCAGCTCCTTGAAAACCTAATTATGTGGAGTGGAGCGCCCTCTCCGTATATTTCTCGTGTCGATGGCCTCTTTTTGGTCTAGGGTAATGTTGATCGGTGCTAGAATGAGGATCATACACACGTCGATCCTCTTTTGGAATTTTTTTTAAAAATGGAAGTGAATCTTCGAGATCTGCAAGCTTTATGGCGAAGACCTGGTTTTTTTTCCCTAAGGATAGAGTCGACATACTCCCTTTGGGCTCTTTGTTCCTAGAAAAGTGGAACCAACCAAGAGGATAACCCCTTTCCCCACCTAAAGTCGATACGTGTTCCCTCCTCCTTTGATATATAATTGACAATCTCCAATAACTCTACTAATTAGAACATAGATATTTTGTTTCTATAGGTATCGAGTGAGAGTTGAGACCTTTTTCCCTTAACATTAAGTTGAAAGAGCACTTTGGAGACGTGACTAGATCAGGACCTGTTGAAGGAGAGTTTTGACATCAAGACGCAGGTTGTAAATCCCCCTCTCTATTTCAATATAATATAATTGGTTCGTGCTTTCCATTCTTGTCTTTAATGTGTGATTGGATTCTTAGTTTTCCTTGATTACCTAAGTAGGTTGTATATGAAAAATATATGTTATACTTTCACGTTTGTTATCGTTTGATCCCTTGTGCAGGTAATTGAGCATCAATGATGGTGAAGATCTGACCATGGAATGCGAAGGACCAAAGGCCTTAAACGATAATTAGCATCAGACAGGTAGGCGATCTATTCACGATCTGCATGCATTTACAACCTAGGAAGTAGGTTTCTAATTGTTCCCTTTTGTTACTAGACCCATCCTAGGGATAGAGGGATCGTCTTTTTCCATAGAGAGGATTTTCCTACATAACAAATATACACCCAGTCTATTGACAGGAAAATATAATAGTTGGGTCAAAGTTCACAAGGTCTAGGCTTCTAGGTTCAATACAAACCACTTCTCCTCCTTTGGTTTTGGTTCTACTAACTGGGCTCTCCATGTGGCCTTTTGAAACCTATAGGAGAGAGTTTGATTATTTCTCATGGCACACTAACTTTGTGGAGGATTGAAAACACAAAGGGAAAAGTGACATTGTAATGGACACGGTGATTGATAGTGTCTTTTCCACTAAATTAATTTACTATTCGATGCCTTGACAACTTTATTAAAATTTGATGTATGTAATGTATATGGAATCACAAATTTAAACGAACAAGCTCATGTATATACACACATTTAGCTCACACAAACTAACCAATATACTTTGAGCACTTAAAAGTGCGTCAAATGTAGACCAAACCATATGTAGGGCTCTACGTAGCAATTTCTCAGCCCACACATACAATGATCACCAATTTATATTTAGTTGAGTTTTTAAAAATGAAAATCAAGCGAGAATTGATATCTCCTACCTTTGTCAACAAGAAGACCCAATTTGAAGTTGTGTGTGACCTCTAGAATGACTTGTGTGTAGTTGTTATGCAACACTCACACTTGGAAAACAAACTGCCTTGAAACCATATCAACTACCTTCGAACCATTGTGATGTGTGACTGTCAAATTTTACAGAGAATAATGCAAACTGAAGAGTGGAGAGAGAATGAGAATGGTGTGGAAAAAGGTTTGAAATCGTGCCTCTTGTTTTACTTAGTCATGAGTATGAGCATATGATAAATTTTATCATGGAGAATTTGTGCATGAGGGATAAATGATAGTGATGATTTGTGACGGTGTAGTATTAATAATGATAAGAGGTGAGTTTAGAAATATGAGTGATAATAATGAGATGTAGATTTAGGATGGGGGGGTTTGTATATAATTTTTTATGTAAATGTATATGTAGTGAGGGGGGGGGGGGTGTGGTGCGGGCTAGTGTATGGAAAGGAGCACATGAAATAGGATATATGAAAGGAGTATAGGAATGTAAAAATGTATGGTAGGGACATATGTACGGAACCATGAAGTATGAATGGTGGAATGGGTGGATGAAATACTGACCAACATGCTCAACAGAAACTTTAAAATGAGCCAAAGTTGTTTTTTTTATGGTTCTGACCAATGACCAATGACACATAAACCTTAAACCCTAACTAACTTTATATGAAAAGATAAAATCCTGACCTTTCCATTGACTCAGACTCTCTCAAACTATCAAAAACTTGTAATGATGTTGGACATTGACTTTTTAGACTATGACAACAATAGTTCATAGGCTAAACTATTATACCAAATTTCAAAATGGATAGAAGAGACCAAGACATTTGGTCTCTAAAACATAGGACCCTAACATTGGCTCCAATGGAGATGGTAGCCTCCTAGTGAGGTGCCAAGAACAACATCGTAGACTAGTAGCCTAACCATTGGGAAATGGAGTCAAACATTAAAGACTGAAAATTAACTGTCTAACTAAAAATTAACTAACTGAATGAATGTAAAAGTAATTGACTTACATATGGCAGCAAATCACTAAAACCTCGAGGCCTTCTCCTCGAGCTTCAAGTTCCAATGATAACTAACCACACTTGTAGTACTGAAAGTAAAATGGTATGTGCAATGGAGTGTTGGATCACCTGAGCTTCAAGTGAGAAAATGTTTCAACAGCCTCCAATTGATAGGCCCTAGTGCAAGTGGTTCATATGTCAAATCTTCAAGCAAGTAGGCACTTTTTCTACGGAAAGAAACGATTTTTAAAGGCCCTTTCCACAAATTCTCAAACTTCTCATGCTTTCTTTCTCCTCATTCCTAGCATCCCATTTTAACACTAAGTATCCAATCTAAAAATCATCTTCCTTAGTCTTCCTGTCATAAATATTTTTAATATGGTCTTTTATCACCTAAGTGTTTCTGAAAAATTCTTCCTTAGTCTGTTGTAGTTGGATCACTTGACTTATTCTTATTTGTACATCATTGGGTTCCACTTCAGCCTCCTATAGAAATTTCATCACCGAAAATGCCAATGAAGATGGAAATAAAACATTTGTTCCATAAATTAATTGGAAATGGGACATGCCTATTGATTTATTAATGCTTACCTGGTCAACCCACAATGCATTCACCAACTTCTTATGTGAACTCCTTTTATTTTCTTTCAACATATTTTTATTTTGTTGACCAAAATTTCCTTAGAAGACTCATCCAAGCCATTACCCTGGGGGAAATAGGTTGTTGAGTGATCGAGAATAATGTTATATTTGTGACAGAAATCCACCATCTTCCTTGATTTTAAATCAACAACATTTTTTGTAAGATTTTCTATGGGAAACTGAATCTAGACAAGATATTGTTTTCCAAAAACTGAATCAATAACCATGTCTGTAGACTGTCTAGTTGGGACTGCTTCAATACACCTGGTGAAATAATCAGTTGTTGTCAAGATCCACTTATGTTGTCCATATGAATCAGGGTGGATTTCACCTATGAAATTGTATAAATTATACAACATGCATGTATATCTTGGATGCACCCAATCTAACAATGTACTAAAGTTAAATACTGAATCGCTTCTACAAATATTTTGCGGAATTAAAAACACAACCACTAATCACATGAACATGAGAAAAGATCAATCACACACAACAAAGATAATTTCCCGGGGAAAGCTTACAGCTAAAAACCCCACTATCTTCTATTGTATATTAAGCATGGATCATGAAACAATTACATACAAAAATCTTCTCACAAGAGCCCTCCAGTACTCAGCTAGTTGTCTCATACCTTCATATGCAAAATTGATCAACACATAGCCAATTCTCAGCCTGCAGATAGCCTGCCCTGCTTGCACAATCCTTCATGGTAAAGATCCCTAAAATATAGGAATTCTTACCTGCCTTGACTGCAGAAGTATCATGGCACTCCAATGGGTGTTTGGTTGCATGCGCGCAACCAATAATACTACAACTGATAGTCAACTTCCCTTTCACCTAGAACTCAACTGGGTCTCCATTGTATCTGACATGCATGCAGCTAATAATAGTAAATCCTCAGTTGCATGAGAGATCACTGATTGTGAATTAATTAATACTTATTTCACTAGATCTCTCACTAGTGTATCTTCAGTTACAAATAGCACAATTGAGTTTAACTCGCTTAACTGAGTTAAACTATTTACAACTTGCACTAACTCATGCACCACTGCACTTCAAACTCTGTTACAACTATAATTACTCTACATGCCTCACCAACTACCTCTAACTCGAAATCCACTAGCTAACTGAATTTATCACTTTCAGTTAACTAATTCAAGTCCACATTGAGAATAGATTACAGTTTAATGTCCATATTAATTAAGGGATAATCAAAATAGACATGCACCACAAAATAGCACTGTGGGCCCCACCCTATTATGGGTGCTTAATCTAACCAGGTGCTTAATGCACTAGGCATGGATGCTGAATTTTCTTGTTGAATCTCAACACTCCCTCCCAACAAAAAAGGGATTATCCTTCACCCGAATCCTATTTATATGGTATTCGAATTTTCTCCTAGTGAGTGCCTTTGTCAAAATATCTTCATCTTGATCTTCCGTGGGAATTTACTGTAGCAACATTATCCTTCTCTGCACACAATCTCCGATATGATGGTACCAGATATCTATATTCTTGGACCTATCATGAAACACAGGATTAATCAAGATTTTAATGCAAATATGATTATCACAATGAATCACTGTCAGATCCATCTGAGAACCAAAGAAACCAACCAAGATCTTTCTCATCCAGATAACCTCACATGCATCTTGACTTGGTGCCATGTATTCTGCTTCCGCTGAACTAACTGCCACGGATCGTTGCTTCCTATTGTACCAGGAAACTGTTGTCGATCCAATGCTAAATATCCCTCCTGATGTGGTCTTTCTATCCGATGGATTGCCATCCCAACCTGCATCCATGAAGCCATGAAGCTTCACTCCCTCTATCTGTCTATACCATAGACCATACTATGATGTGCCCCTCAGGTATCTCAAGACATGCTTCCCCACCTTCAAAAAGAACTTGGTAGGATTAACCATAGATTGACTCAGTTGGTTAACTGTGTAGCAAATGTTTGGTCTCGTGTTCACCAAATACATCAGTGAACCCACTAACTGTCAGTTGGCAATAGCATTCGCTACCTCTCCAGAAGTAGCATCCTCTTTCCTCCAATTTCCTGGAAGAGGAGTATCCATGGGTTTGTAGCTCTCCATGTTAAGCTTACTCAGTATATCCTTTGCATACTTTCCTTGAGACACAAAAGTTTCACCATCCTGCTGCCATATTTCCAATCCAAGGAAATAATGAAGAAGTCCCATGTCCTTCATTCCGAACTCCCTTGCAAGATCCTCCTTGCATGACTGTATCAACTACTCATCACTAGTCAAAATTAGATCATCAACATATAGAACAATAATCAATAGCTTACCCTCAACCATAATCTGGTACAAGTTTTCATCTGCTTCACTTTTGGTGAAGCCTAGTCTGGTGAAATAGTTGTATATCCGAGTGTACCAAGCACAGGGTGCTTGCTTCAGCCCATATAGTGCTCTTTTGAGCCTGCACACATGCAACTCACTGTTGAAGATTTCGAAACCTTCAGGTTGCTCTATTTACACCTCTTCCTCAATGATCCCATTAAGAAACGTAGTTTTCACATCCATATGATGACTGCACCAACCCATCTACGCTGAGAGTGCAAGGATGGATCTTATGGAAGAGTACCTTGCAACAGGTGAAAAAGTCTCATCATAATCTATCCTCTCAATCTATGAGAATACCCGGGCCACAAATCTAGCCTTGTATTTCTCCACACTCCCATCAGCAGATTTCTTTACCTTGTAGATCCATCTCGATCCAACCACTGACTTGTCGACTGGTCTTAGGACTATCTCCCATGCACTGTTATTGAAAATGGAGTCATACTCCACCATTGCATCAACCCAAGTTGGATGTTGCACTGCTTCCTGAAAGGAAGATGGTTTAGTCACAATACATTTTCTCATAAGAGCCATGCATCCAGTAAAATGGTCAGGAGATTGTCTTTGTGTTCGTTGTGAATTAGGGGCTCATACATTCTCAGCGGCATCAAGTCTCAATCTATCAGCTTATGTGGTGTGCATTGTGCCATTTCTTATGGATGGCTCTGCATGATTTTTTTTCCTCCACTCCATGAACCTCATCATGTGGCTGATCCACATCTTGAGATTCATCCTTGGGAACCAGCAATTCCTACTGTGTATGCAAGTTCAACTCCCTCTCAAGGGACAACCATATGACTTTCTCCTCATCAAATTTTATATCCCTTCGCACAATATTTATTCTATTGTTTGGAAAATACACACAATAATTATGGGGTGTTTCAGTGTACCCCACAAAAATCTCAACCTCAGTTGTTGGTTCTAGCTTCTTCTTAGATTCCTTGGTTACATGCACATAAACAGAAGAGCCAAAAATATTAAAGTGTGAAACATTAGGTTTCTTAACAGTGAAAGCCTCTTCACGTGTACTCATTCCAAGTACTCTATGAGGACAATGGTTTTGCACATGTACCATTGTATTGCATGCTTCCGCCCACAAATGCATCGATAGGCCTTGATCATGCAACATCCCTCTTGTTGCACCCATAATAGTTTTGTTCTTCCTCTCTGCGACCCCATTCTGTTGTGGGTTATGAGGCGCTATGAGTTCTCTTCGAATTTCTTCTTTGCTGTAGAAGTTCTTGAATTTGTTAGAGATGTATTCTCCACTGTTATTGCTCCTAATTGCCTTAACTTTCTTCCCCGACTCTTTCTCCACCAGTTCCTTAAACTCACAGAACTTATAGAATGTTTTATCTTTATTTTGCATGAAGAAGATCCAACACTTACAATAAAAGTCATCAACAAAGATTACATAGTACTTATGCTTTGTTGTTGAAGCAATGGAGAAAGGACCACACACGTCTGTGTGAACTCTCTCAAGGATACCTAAAGCTCAGTTTTCCTTCTCGTGAAAAGTGGCTTTTACATATTTTCCCATAGTACATCCCTTGAATGTGTCAGACTATGCAAGTGTACCCCTCGGAAGACTAGTAGAAATATGTTGCATTGCCTTCAAGGCTCGATGGTGAAGATGGCGCAATCGCCTATGCCATAATTCACGTTCATCTTGGCTCGCCACTTGATCTTCCTTGCCCATCATTGTTTCATAGCCATCTACCTCTAGCTTGTAGATATTCTTAACTTGAATCCCTATCCTCTTGGCTTGTCCCCTTTTTTTATGTTGCAGGAAAGCTTTTCCATCACTAAAAACAACATCATAGCATATATCCTCCAACATTGCGATTGAGACCAAATTTTTCATCAGACCTGGTACATTCATTACATCTTTTAATTGAAATGGTTTTTCTAAATCCCTATTAAAGGTAATGTTACCAATCTCGGTAGCACTGTACCATCCGTCGTCACCCATTTCAATATGCATCTGGAGATATTTCTCCTCCAAGTCACTGAAAAGTTCCTTATCCCCCATCATGTGAAAGGAAGCACCACTATCCAAATACCACATAGATCCAAATGCACTGGACACCATGCATGTGATAAATGATAATTCAAGCTCAAATTTCGAGGCAAGGGCCTCACCAGCTACAGATCCTCCAGCCTTCTTGTAATTTTTCTTTTGTGGACAATTAGTAGCAAAATTTCCATGCTCGTGACAATGAAAACACTTCACCTTCACCATGTCCTACTTCTTTCCATTCTTCGACTTGGATTTAGAATGGAATTTCTTCCCCTTCCCCTTCCTTTCCTTGGTAGCCAAAGCACAATCCTCTTAATCATCATTTTTAGATGAAGATCCATCTCTGGTGTTCCGTCTGAACTCCTGCACCAAATCCAACCACAATCATTCCCAATCTGGCAATTTTTCCCTTCCATTGATAGAGTCTTGGTAACTATGCCAACCCTTGGGAAGTCCTAGGAGAGCCAAGCTCACCAAATCATCATCAGAAAATTTTATTCCAACGCTCTCCAGTTCATCCTGACATTAGAAAAAATTTGTTAGATATTTTGGAATGGTGTCGTGTTGGGCTTGCAACAAGATGATGAGCTTAGTGAAAAGAGTCGCCTTCACTAAGTGGGTCCGCAGGCTATTTTTGGCGCAAGTCTATTTTTAGACTATGTCTATTTTTAGACAAGTCGATCATATTCTATGAGTTGTAGGATGATATTTTTGGATGGTTGGTCTAGTTGGAAAAAAATATATGGACTTCTATTTTTAGACATATTGGGCGGAATCTATTTTTAGATTGCCAGTCTAAAAATAGATATGTCAAATATTATTAGCTTTTAATAATATTTGGACTATAAACATTATCTTATTCTCTTGGAGCACTTCAGTTAAGTGCACAGATGTGGCACAGGAGCTGACAGAAGGAATTACGCTATTCTTGAGGGTTAAGTGGAGCTATTGCATGGAGACTTCAGTTAGAACTCATGTGATAGATTTTGGTGGAGTTATTGAGGTAGTTGGTGGAGTTGTGTTCAATTTAACTCAGTTAAACATAGTTGAGCTAGTTGTATCTAGTCTAACTGATTGATACACTAGTGAGAGTGGTGTGAATTAACTATTAATTAATTCACTAATTATTAACTCATTAATCAACTAAAGAATACATCAGTTAACTACAATGCATGAATAGTTTCATTGGAGATCAGTGAAGAGGTAGGTGAAAGAGCAGTGTGACTATCAGTTGTGACTATAGTGTTGCATGATTTGCAACACACAATATTTGGAGATTCCAATGAGGATTGCGCGAGAAAGGCTGGACCAATTCGATTTCATTCAGAGCCATTCTTCAACAATGATTGCGCAGTAGAGGCAGGCTAGGAAGTGGCAAAGATCGGTGCATGGGATTTGCTAGATCGGACTTGATTAGTGTGTAGCAATTAGAGATTGTACTGAGAGCTTGTGAGGAGCTTTGTATGATGATTTTTACATGATCTCTATGACATATAATATACAGATAGTTGGGTTTTTTCATCTTTAAGCTTTCCCATAAATTACTGTGTTCATATGTGTGAATTTTTATGGTTTTAATGTGTGCATGCAATTGATTTTATTTCCGCAAGTAATGATCAATAGTAGAAGAGGTTCTGTATTGTGCATGAAGTCAAATAGTGTGTGATCAGAAGAATATAGGATGTATAACATATCAATTATATAATTTCTACATGGTATTAGAGAGATATTGATCATTGGAGCAATTGCAAAGCATTGAAGCGATTGAGTTTTGTGCTAGTGGAATTCGAATTTGCAGCAGTGTTTTCTTGGTGTCAAAGTTGAGATATCTTTCAACGGATTGCGATTGGGGTATGCCCTTAAGGGAAATTCAAATTATACTGCATGGAAGGACAAGATGGAGGCCATACTGGAGGATAATGGGTTGAAGGAGTTCATAGATGCATAAATTTCAAAACCTGCTTCTAGCGATGCTGCCGCACTTGACGCATGGAAAAAGAAGACAAAAAAATGTTGAAGGATTCTGTTGGAAGGTATGAAGGATCACATAGTATCCAACCTTCATGGTAAAGCTTCTCCATTCTTGATGTGGAAAGCTTTGACAGAATTTTTCCAAAGCAAGAGCGACCAGAGGAAGTTGGTGCTCAAGGATAAACTCAGGAACATAAAAATGGAGAAAGGCGACAGTATACCCAAGTACCTCACAAAGTTTTTCCAGTGCAGGGATGAGCTGGGAAGTGTGGGGGTTACTGTAGATGATGAGGACTTGGTGAGCTTGGCTCTCCTTAGGCTTTCGAAGATTTGACATTCCTATCAAGACTCTGTCAATGGTCGGGAGAAACTGCCAGGATGGGAGCAACTTTGGTCAGATCTTGTGCAAGAGGAGATAAGGCGGAGTACCAGGGATGGATCTTCATCAAAGAATGTAGATGAAGAAAATTGTGCTTTGGCTGCCAAAGAAAGGAATGGGAAGAGCAAGAAGAATGCTTCTCAATCTGGTGCGAAAGGCAAGAATCAGGACATGTCCAAGGTGAAGTGCTTTCACTGTCACCAACACAGACATTACACCACTAATTTTCCATAGAAGAAGAAAAATAAGCAGGCTGCTGGATCTGCATCTTGAGAGTCCTTAGCCTTGCAGTTTCAGCTAGATTTTTCACTGATCACATGCTTGGTCTCAATTATGATGGGTTCAGTGTGGTTTCTTGACAGTGGTGCATCTTTTCATATGACCGGAGACAAATATTTGTTCAGTGATCTGGATGAGAAGGATCTTGGAGTGCACATCGAGATGGGTGATGATGGTAGATAAAATGCGACTGGTATCGAGACCATTTCCTTTGGGAGGGAGTCTGGTAAACATTTCATATTGAAGGATGTCATGCATGTTCCAGGATTGAAGAAGAATTTGATCTCGGTAGCCATGTTGGAAGACAAGGGATATGATGTTGTCTTTAGCAAGGGAAAGGTTTTCCTATGCAGTAAGGCAACTGGTGAAACGCGGAGGATAGGGGTTCGAGTTAAGAACCTTTATCAGTTGCAGGTAGATGGTTGCATAGCAATGGAAGGTAAGGCAGAAGGAGTTGTGAGCCGGGATGAGGGTGAGCTATGGCACAGGAGATTGGGCCATCTTCACCATGGTGCTTTGAAAATTTTGCAGTAGATTTCTACCGGGCTTCCCAAAGGTACACTTGCACAGTCAGATCAGTGCAAGGGACGTACTTTAGTAAAAGTTGTGAAATCCACCTTTCACGAGAAGGATATTTGTGCCACGACGATCCTTGAGAGAATTCACACAGACATTTTTGGACCTTTCTTAGTAGCTTCGATAGCAAAACATAGGTATTATGTGATCTTTGTTGATGATTTTTCTCGGAAGTGCTGGATCTTCTTCATGCAGAAGAAGAGAGAGACATTCTCTAAGTTCTGTGAGTTTAAGGCATTGGTGGAGAAAGAGTCGGGGAAGCAGGTGAAGGCTCTTAGGAGCGACAATGGTGGTGAATTCATCTCTGGAAAATTCAAGGACTTTTGCAGCGCAGAAGGAATTCAAAGAGAGCTCATAGTGCCTCATAACCCACAGTAGAATGGGGTCACGGAGCGAAAGAACAGAACGATCGTGGGTGCTGCATGGGCGATGTTGCATGATCAAGGCCTTCCCACACACTTTTGGGCTGAAGCTTGCAATACTGCGGTTTATGTGCAAAACCGTTGTCCTCACAGAGTACTTGGCATGAGTACACCCGAAGAGGCATTTTTTGGTAAGAAGCCTGATATTTCTCATTTGAAGATTTTTGGCTAACCTGTTTACATTCATGTGATGAAGGATGCTAGGAAGAAGTTGGAGTCAACCACAGAGGTTGGATATTTGTGGGGTACACTGATACACCCCACAACTATCATGTGTATTTTCCAAACAGTCAGAAGACTGTTGTGCGACAGGATATCAAATTTCATGAGGAGAAAGCCATGAAGTGTTCGCTTGAGAGGGAGCCACACTTGCATGTAGATGAGGAGCTATTAGTTCCTAAGGATGAGCCTCAGGATGTGGATCAGCTACAAGAGGAGGTTCATGGAGTGGAAGAAACCAGTCATGTAGCACCAACGATCAGAGGGCGGAAGTGCACTACAGAAGCTGAGCGACTGAATCTTGAAGCAGAGAAGATTGTAGGAGCACCTACATCATAGCACAGATAGAGACAATCACCTGACCGATATACTAGATACATGGCTATGATGAGAAAGTGTATTGTGATAGAGCCATCCTCTTTCGAGGAAGCTGTGGAGGACCCTGCATGGGTAGATGCCATGGTGGAAGAGTATGATTCAATTGTCAGAAACAGTGCATGGGAGATTGTCCCAAGGTCGGAAGGGAAATCAGTGGTAGGTTTGAGATGGATCTACAAAGTGAAGAAAGCAGCTGACGAGAGTGTGGAGAAGTACAAGGAAAGATTATGAGGAAACCTTTGCACCTGTCGCAAGGTATTCTTCCATACGGACGATTCTTTCTCTCTCAGCGCATATGGGGTGGCACATTCATCAGATGGATGTGAAGACTACATTCCTCAATGGAGTGATTGAGGAGGAGGTGTACATAGAGCAGCCCGAAGGTTTCAAGATCTTCAACAGTGAGTCACATGTGTGCGGGCTCAAAAGAGCGTTGTATGGGTTGAAACAAGCACCTCGTGCTTGGTAGACATGGATTGACAGTTATTTCACCGAACTTGGTTTTACCAAGAGCGAGGCAGATCCCAACCTGTACCAGATAGTGGTTGAGGGTAAGTTTTTGATCATTTTACTTTATGTAGATGATTTGATACTGACCATTGATGAACTGTTGATACTCTCATGCAAGGCTGATCTTGCAAAAGAGTTTGAGATGAAGGACTTGGGCCTCCTTCATTATTTCCTAGGATTGGAAATTTGGCAGTGCAGTGATGGATTGTTTGTGTCTCAAGGCAAGTATGCCCGAGAGATACTGGAGAAGTTTAACATGCATGGTTGCAAGCCTATCGACACTCCTCTTCCTGTTGGATGGAGGAAATAGGATGCTACATCGGAAGAGGTATTGGATGCCACTGTTTACTGACAGTTGGTGGGATCGCTTATGTATCTAGTTAATACACGACCTGACATATGCTACGCTATTAACCAGCTTTCACAAGCTATGGTTAAGCCTACCAAGCTCTTTTGGAAGGCAGGAAAGCATGTATTGAGATATCTGAGAGGCACATCGGGATATGGATTATGGTACAGACAGTCAGATGAGGTGAAGTTGTGTGGTTTCACGGATGTAGATTGGGCAGGGAGCCCAACGGACAGAAAGAGCACATCTGGAGGGATTTTCAGTATCTGGTTGATAGCAGTTTCTTGGTACAGCAGGAAGCAGAGATCTGTGGCACTCAGTTCAGCGAAGGCCGAGTACATTGCAGCGAGTTTGGTTTCATGCGAGGCTATATGGATGAGGAAGATCCTGGTCGGGTTGTTCAATTCACACTTAGATCCTACTGTGATATATTGTGATAATCAGAGTTGCATCAAACTCTCGGTTAATCCGGTATTTCATGATAGATCTAAACACATTGACATCCGGTATCATCATATCAGAGATTGTGTGCAGCAGAAGATCATGTTACTTTCATACATTCCTACGGAGGATCAGGATGCTGATATCTTGACAAAGGCACTCACTAGGAGCAAATTCGAATACCACAGAGGCAGGATTGGGGTGGCAGATAATCCCTATCTTGTTGAGAGGGAGTGTTGAGATTGCAACAAGATGATGAGCTTAGTGGAAAGAAGTCGCCTTCACTAAGTGGGCCCGCAGGCTATTTTTGGCGCAAAGTCTATTTTTAGACTATGTCTATTTTTAGACATATGGATCATGTTCTATGAGTTGCAGGATGCTATTTGTGGATGGTTGGTCAAGTCGGAAAAAATAGATGGACTTCTATTTTTAGACATATTGGGCGGAATCTATTTTTAGATTGCCGGTCTAAAAATAGATATGTCAAATATTATTAGCTCTTAATAATATTTGGACTATAAACATTATCTTATTCTCTTGGAGCACTTCAGTTAAGTGCACAGATGTGGCACAGGAGCTGACAGAAGGAATTACGCTATTCCTGAGGGTTGAGTGGAGCTATTGCATGGAGACTTCAGTTAGAACTCATGTGACAGAGTTTGGTGGAGTTATTGAGGTAGTTGGTGGAGTTGTGTTCAGTTTAACTTAGTTAAACATAGTTGAGCTAGTTGTATCTAGTCTAACTGATTGATACACTAGTGAGAGTGGTGTGAATTATTTATTAATTAATTCACTAATTATTAACTCATTAATCAACTAAATAATACATCAGTTAACTACAGTGCATGGACAGTTTCAGTGGAGACCAGTGAAGAGGTAGGTGAAAGAGTAGTGTGACTATCAGTTGTGACTATAGTGTTGCATGATTTGCAACACATAGTGGTTGGAGATGCCAATGAGGATTGTGTGAGCAAGGCTGGACCAATTTGAGTTCATTCAGAGCCATTATTTAGAAGTGATTGCACAGTAGAGGCAGGCTAGTAGGTGGCAAAGATCGGTGCATGGGATTTTCTAGATCGGACCTGATTAGTGTGTAGAAATTGGAGATTGTACTAACAGCTTGTGAGGAGCTTTGTATGATGATTGTTACATGATATATATGACATATAATATACAGATATTTGGGGGTTTTCAGCTTTAAGCTTTCCCATAAATTACTGTGTTCATATGTGTGAATTTTTATGGTTTTAATGTGTGCATGCAATTGATTTTATTTCCGCAAGTAATGATCAATAGTAGAAGAGGTTATGTACTGTGCATGAAGTCAAATAGTGTGTGATCAGGATAATCTCAAATGTATAACATATCAGTTATATAATTTCTACATGTCGCCCTTTTCCATCTTGATCTTCCTGAGTTTATCTTTGAGCGCCAATTTCCTATGGTTGCTATTGCTTTGTAATTGATCTGTCAAAGCCTTCCACATTGGATATGGTGTGGCTTTCCCATGGAGGCTTGAGAAAATGTGGTCTCTTACTCCCTCCAACAGGATCCTCCTTGCCTTTGCCACTTTCTTTTGCCATGCATCAAGATTTGCAGCATCTGCAGCAATAGGCTTAGGAACATCATTTTCAATGAATTCCTTCAAGCCATTGCCTTCGAGTACTGCCTCCATCCTATCCTTCCAATAAACATAGTTCGAGTTGCCCTCAACTTCATACTCTAACCTTAATCCATTGAAAGCCATTTCGATCTTGAATTAGCTGTAGCACCAACAAATTATTTCTACAAATTTGAATTCTATCCAGTCACAAACTCGGCTCCTGCTTCACTTCTGCAATTTCTTGTGCTTTGATACCATGTACAAATTATACAACATGCATATATATCTTGGATTCAACTAATCTAACAATGTACTAAACTTAAATATTGAATTGCTTCTACAAATCATTTGCAGAATTAAAAACATAATCGCTAATCACATGAACATGAAGAAATATCAATCACACACAACACAGATAATTTCTCGAGGAAAGCTTACAGCTAAAAACCCCACTATATTCTATTGTATATTAAGCATGGATCATGAAACAATTACATACAAAACTCTTCTCACAAGAGCCCTCTAGTACTCAGCTAATTGTCTCACACTGTCATATGCAAAACTGACCAACGCATAACCAATTCTTAGCCTCTAGACAGCCTGCCTTGCTTGCGGAATCCCTGATGTTAAGGATCCCTAAAATATGGGAATTATTGTCTTCCTTGACTGTGCAAGTATCATGGGCACTCAAATGGGTGTTTGTTTAAATGTGTGCAAGCGAATAATCCTACAACTGATAGTCAACTTCCCTTTCACCTAGAACTCAATTGGGTCTCCACTGGATCTGACATGCATGCATCTAATAATAGTAAATCCTCAGTTGCATGTGTGATCACTGGTTGTGAATTAATTAATATTTAATTCACTATATCTCTCACTAGTGTATCTTCAGCTACAACTAGCACAACTGAGTTTAACTCACTTAACTGAGTTAACTATTTACAACTTGCACTAACTCATGCACCAATGCACTTCGAACTCTGTTACAACTAGAAGTACTCTGCATGCCTCACCAACTACCTCTAACTCGAAATCCACTAGCTAATTTAATTTACCACTTTCAGTTAACTGAGTCAATTCCACATTGAGAATAGATTACAGTTTAATGTCCATATTAATTAAGGGATAACCAAAATAGACATGCACCCAAAAATAGCATTGTGGCCGCCACCCTAGACTGGGTGCTTAATGCACTAGGCGTGGGTGCTGAATTTTCTTGTTGAATCTCAACAGAAATCAAGTCCCCACTGTTGAAAGGGTGACTCAATTGCAATAGGTTTCAGGGGTAATAGGAGCAACTTCTTCCTTCCTTAAAATATTGACATTCATGAAAACTGGAAACCTTTTTATGTACATCAGGTAACAACGTTGGCTAGTAAAAACCATCCCTTAAGATCTTGTTTGTAGTGGTATTCCAAAACAAGTGTATACCACTATCCCCTTTATGAAACTCCTCTATGTTTTTCTATGTTTCATCTTCAAGTAAACACTTCAGCAACATACCACCAGGATCTTTCCAATACAATAACTTATCAATGATACAAAATTTGACAGCTTTCAACTTAAGGAATAGAGCTTTAGTCTTAGTCAAACCTGGCGGTGCTTGCAAGTGTTGCAACACACACAAAAATTTCATACCATGGAGAAACAACAAATTTTTCTGATACATGTTGAACTGACATTGAATCATCCTCTTCCAACAAAGTAGCCAAGAAATTAATCTTAAGTGCATGCAAATTTGATTCTGCCATCATCTTCACCAGTCCTTGGCCTTTAATCTCTACATAATATTCAAGTATTGAAGCAATCCACTTGCCTATTCTACCTTCCATATCATTTTGAGTAAATACTTTCACATCAAAACTTGATGCATAGGCAATGACGTGTGAATGCAAAATATACACCCAGAAATCATTTAAGGAATTTACTAAGGTAAAGGTCTGATTTTCCATAATGTTGTATTTGAGGGCAACATCTCTGATATTCCTACTGAAGAAAGCTATTAGATTCTCTACACCTTACTGGTTCTTTTGCATCAGAACAGGTGTTATACTATGCTCTAAAGAAAATGAAAAAATGATGAATTCTTGAGTATAATATGGATTGATAAGAACAGGAGCACGTGACAAGGCATATTTCACCTTATTGAAGGATTTTCTAGTTTCTTCAGTCCACCTAACCTCATTGTATTTTTTCAGCATATCTATAATCGCTCTTAAAATCTCTACTTAGTTGAGGATGAATCTCCTTAAGAAGTTTATCCTTCCAATAAAGGATTGAATTTCCTTCTTGTTTCTTGAATGTCCATTTTTTGAATTTCCTCCATTCTTCTAGGATCTATTCTAATGCCATATTTAGAAATTATATGCCCTAAAATTTTTCCTTCTTCCAACCCAAACAAAGACTTTTTAGGATTCAGTGAGATGCCATATTTTTTTCATTTTTTAAATACTACCCGTAGGTGTTGCAAATGTTCCTCATCAGATTATGAATATATTGCGATGTCATCAAGATATATTACCCAAAATTTTTCCTTCTCTTCCGAAAATCTATTTCCATAGCTCACTGAAATTTAGCTCTCGCATTCATCAAACCGAAAGTAATTTTAGAATACTTAAAGGTACCCCACAGTGTGGTAAATGAAGTCTTATCTTGATCTTATGGATGAACAAGAATATTTTTGTATCCAGAAAAACCATCCAACAATGACATCCTCCTTGAACCTACCACCTTTTGAAGAATATGATCAATCTTGGGCAAAGGTTAATTTTCCTTGAGAGATACTTTGTTCAAGTTTCTAAAATCTACACAAAACCTAATTTCTTCCATCTTTTTTCTAATAGGTACTAAGTTAGATAGCCACCTAGAAAATCTAAGAGGTGTTAAAATTCAGCATCAAATAACATTCTTACCTCCTTTTCAATCAAAGGCAGCAACATCAGATTTGTCCTCCACAAATTTTCTTGAATGGCTTTTGGGTCCTCTTTGATTGGGATAGTATGTTGGATGATTCTCTTGTCATATAGCTTCATATCCTCGTATCCCCAGGAAAAAACATCAGATAATTCTCTCAAAATATCCAAATATTTATGCTTCATTTCCAAACTTATATTTTTAGATGGCTTAATCATTTTGAGCTTCTTTTTTGTGCCTATGTTACATTCCTCTATCCATGTCCCAGTGCGCATCAAATTTGGCCTTTTAGCTACACCATTTTGGTCAAAAATTTATTCAAGTGGTACCAGCCCCCTCATAATGACATTATCCTTCAACTACAACACCTTCAAATCTGCCACATATTCGTTGAATTGATTTAGAAAATTCTATTTTTCATCCTCTTCCCATATGTTGTTATCATCAATCCGCATCTTAGCATATTCTTCCTTCATTAACAAAATTTTTTCCAATTGCTTATCATTTTTAAAGACCTGCCAATACTTCATATTATCCGGGACAATAGACCTATATTTGACTTCAGCTTTATATTTTCCTTTAGTGATACTAGGAATTTAAAAATCACAAGTAGATGTAGCTAAAGCATTTGCAACAACATTTTTTCTTCTAGGAATGACTAAAAAATTGTACTCTAGAAAATTATGAAAATAGTCTAGGATAGCATTTTGATAAGCACGCATCCGAGGGTGTTTTTTCTGGTACTCACCTTTGATCTAATTAATATTTAATTACAAATCTATGTAAACTCTTATCCTCTTATCCCATGAATTCTCCAAGACCTGAAAACCCAAGAGAATTACGTCATACTCAGCTACATTATTGGTGCAATCAAAAGCCAATTTGTATGAACACAACTTGGTCTTTCCAACTACGGGGTTGATTATCCACACGCCTGCACCAAAACCTTATTTTCTTACTGCACCATCAAAATTCATACTCCAAAGGTGTTGTTCCCCTTCTTATTCACCCTCTTTTGCCTTTAAATCTTCAATTTTATTATCATCTATCGTGTTGTCCTTTTTTTATCTTCTTCTTTCTTCAATTTTGATATGATAGATGAAATTGTTTTCTCTTCTTCGGGATAGAAATCATTGAATAAAATAAAATAATATAAATCAGAGTGTAATGCATAAAGAATGTGATTGGTATGCGTTTATTTGTTGTTGATCATGTATTGCATCAATGGTTCCCGGTAAAGTCTCCTAGTTTGGCCACCAAAAACAAAAATAGTGATGTATGACATAACGTTCTACACTTCCCCTTGAAATTTTTCTATCCATGATTTGGATAAGAGCATTCCAAACTTAGGAGGTATGTTTTCCACTACAATTTCCATCACCATGATATTGGAAGGAATTTGAATCAGGGAAACTACTAGGTCATTTATTAGTCCCAAACACTTCACTCTACTAGAATCAAAAGAATACAATACTTTGTACGACCTAGTTATATCAAGCCCAATCCTCTGGATAATTACCTTCGGCATCAAGTTATGGGAAGCCCCCGAGTCCATCATAGGATTGTGTAGAATTTGGTCATGTACATTTAGGATCACATAGAAAGGAGTAACTTCACCATCCTAATTTTTGTCATCAATATTCGGTCCAAAAATTATGGTGGGACGATCATCAGTTATATTGACAGTATTAGAAGTTTTCCCAATCTTTGAATATTTTAGAATATGAACTCTATATTGATCATTCTTCAATAGTTCACCTATAGGAGTAGAAATTTTTATTTTAGCAAGTTTAGTGTCAAAATTGAAAGGATTCTACATTTTATTTGCCTCCTTAGGAGCTAAATCTTTCTTGTCCATATTAACTCTGGTAGAATCATATTTCCTTTGAAGTATTCTGACTGCTGCATATTTTTTCTAATTACTGGTACGTGGTACATCCTTCTTTTGACTGTTGTTTACTACATATTTCTTTACAGGATTATTCCCAGCATTTCTGCGCCTTAAATTGTATTGCCTTTGTACCTGCATGATGGAATTTTGGTAAAATTTGTTGCACTCCTCATATTCAACCATCATGGTATCATCTCGATGCCAAGAAAACAAAAATTCCTCTTATTCTGCCACAATATTTTCAAATTTTTCTTGCTCTTGGTATTCCTTATTCAAATAAACAGTTCGTTTCGTATCATCGAAAAAATGGATTTGATCTTCAGGTGCTTGCTCATCTTCCTCATCTTGATCTTGTGCATAATTTTCTTGGAAAGGGGGTCTCACTTGATGTTATTGTTATTTTGGACCCTTTTAATCCCTTTTCTTAATCCATATCTCTGGCTTCCTACTGAATTTTGGATTTTTAATCTGTGGACCTCCTTGAGGTTCATTGGAAGCAATTCTATCAGACAATGTTATCTTTTCCATCATGTTCTCCATATTATTGACTACAGTATCCAACTTTGCATCAGATGAGGTAGAAGGTTCTTCTTTTATAGATACTCTCATTTTTTATTTCATCTTAGACTTCTTCACCAAAATATTTTCCTCTACACTAACTGCATTGCTCTGCATGTCTTCAAGTATTGCAGAGTTCCTTTCTCCATGATAGTATGTCATCTCCGGATTGAAACCATCGGGGTAGTGTAGTAAGGATAATCTGGGAGGGGGTTTTATATCTTCTGGAATTGAATTGTATACCTTATTGAACCTTGTTGAAAACTGTTTAACTGATTCACCAAGACATCTTTTCAAACTAGCATATTCAGCAAGGATTTGCAAAGGATTATTTTTATCACCTCATCTTGCAATGAAAGCATCCTCAAGCTCTTATTAAGTAGAAAATGTTTTGAATTTAATAATTCTAAACCATTTTTTCACTTCCCCGGAGAAACTCCGGGAAAATAACCTCATGTTCACGTCCTCGTGATCAACCTCTTCAAGATCCACAAAATCATTAACTTTATCTACATGTTGTTTGGAGGTAGTTTCATCGGTGCCATTATACTAAGGGAGTATTTTACCATAATTCTAATGAAATTGATGTAACTAAGGAGGTAAAATCCAAGGGGAATACCTATTTTCCATGGTTGATGTCTGAGTGGATGATGAGATTGTTGTAGTGACATTTGGTATGGATGAAAAAAGAGGCAACAAAAGAGTTTGTTGAGTGGTAACTATTTTAGGTGATGCATGAATTGCAGATGATATAGGAGTTGGGTTGATAGGTGGGCTTGTAGAAATTATAAAATAAAATGCAGTAGATTTAGGGGCAGCAAATGAAGTAAATTTTCTGATGAGAGACAAACTGTATGCTGGAAAATGGCTTCTTTTTTAGCGAATTGATGCAACTCATTCACCAGACCCTCTAGATTTTGAAACTGAGATAATAGACTTCTTTCAGAATCACTAATATCATACTTTGAAGGTGAGATATAAGGTCTCAGCATTGATTCGTCTATGACAATTTCAGAAATAAAAGACAGATTTTGTCCTGAACAAAGAGTTTTTAAAAGGAAGATCGAACTCAAGATCTTCAATTGTAAACAAACCTTCAGGTAGAGAGTAAGATCTTCCAAGGCAAATATTACTTCCTATACTTTCTTCAAATGTTTTCTTTCTCCTAAGAAACTTTTCAAGACTGTTTACAATTTTGGTAGGGTTTGGATCAGGAATTTTCCTATTATATCTCCTTGAATCCAAATTTCCTCACACAATTTCACATGCAACTGATCAAAACACAATTTGAAGGTGATTTTCAACCTATTTTTGCCTAGCAACCTGTCACCAGCAGGCTAGGATATAGTTCTCAAAATGAGGCATCTTTCTAGCAAAAATTTGACTCTCGCTCCTCCACAAGAGCGTCAGGATGTTAGTACCCTGTAATTGAACCTTTATGATGAGAAAAGGTTTACAGGGGTAACCAAAAACCTCTTTGCACTAGAAAATGGTCCTTTCTAGCCAGAGGGGGCTCCCTCACTAAAACAATGTCCAGAGGTAAGGAACACTAAAGCTTAAGGGCACCCGACAGAGACCAGATTTGGAAAAATAAAGGGTAAATTTTAATGATGATGGTTGGTAGACTTGAGAGAGAAGGCCAATAGACATGAAACCATAATTCATACTTCTACACAAAAATACCAGTGCTTACAAAATACACTTGTAAAATCATAGGCAAGGTAGATATATATTTCAGATTTATAACATCAGTTGTACCATAGTGAATATATTTTGGAAGAAACTAGAAAATATACAATAGTATCTGATCACATGTTGACATAGCACTGCATGAATTCTGCAACATACTTTTCTGACCAAAGATCGAGAAGAAAAACAATGATGGAGAACCTAATTGAGGGTGAATTCTATCACAATCAAGAAATAAACAGTTATTCAGAGCATCTAGATAAATGAATTCTGAAAAAACTGCTTTAGAGAACCAATTTCAAAGAGAGAATGTAACATAACATTGAGATTAACATAACATATAAGAAGGAGCACAAAACTCAAAACGCATACCACGTGAATCTTTGAAATAAAAATGACAAAACTTTACTCACATCAAAATTTGTATAATAGATCTTTCTAACGAGGTATTGAGTTGTCAAATGGAGATCATATGAAAAAGTTACGCCCCTGGGAATTTGATGTACCAATTTACCCAAACAGGGCCCATAGTCAGTTACGACTACCTCTCATGGAAATGGTCAGACATGAATGACTTACTTAACGTAGTTGAATCTCAAAAATGATATATAATATAATTCAATGCGGAAACCCCTCATACTTAAAATACAAAGAGTAAAGGGATCTCTACTTGAATGGTTCATGAGGCACAATACTTGCTAAAGTTTTGCAAATGGGGTAGCAAGCTAAGTGGGCTTGATTGTGGGGAAAAATCCACAGTTAAGTGCGCTTGAGCCAGAGGAGTTCTGGGATGGGTGACCTCCTGGGAAGACCTAGTTACTATGTGCAAGCCCCGGAAGTGATGATTAACACTATGTGATTCTTTTCACTAGTTTCAATCCCACTTTTTCACCCCTATGAGCATCACCCGATGTAATGAGTGCTAAGTGGAATATTCAAAAATCATGAGAAATTAGTTGGTTACGACTACCTCTCATGGAAATGGTCAGACATGAATGACTTACTTAACGCAGTTGAATCCAAAAAATGCAGAAACCCCTCATACTTAAAATACAAAGAGTAAAGGGATCTCTACTTGAATGGTTCATGAGGCACAATACTTGCTAAGGTTTTGCAAATGGGGTAGCAAGCTAAGTGAGCTTGATTGTGGGGAAAAATCCACAGTTAAGTGCACTTGAGCCAGAGGAGTTCTAGGATGGGTGACCTCCAAGGAAGACCTGGTTACTAGGTGCAAGCCCTGGAAGTGATGATTGACGCTATGTGATTCTTTTCACTAGTTTCAATCCCACTTCTTCACCCCTGTGATCATCACCCGATGCAATGAGTGCTAAGTGGACTATTCAAAAATCATGAGAAATTAGTCAGTTATGACTGCCTCTCATGGAAATGGTCAGACATGAATGACTTACTTAATGCAGTTGAATCCCAAAAATGATATATAATATAATGCACTGCGGAAACCCCTCATACTTAACATACAAAGAGTAAAGGGATCTCTACTTGAAGGGTTCATTAGGCACAATACTTGCTAAGGTTTTGCAAATGGGGTAGCAAGCTAAGTGAGCTTGATTGTGGGGAAAAGTCCACAGTTAAGCGCACTTGAGCTAGAGGAGTTCTGGGATGGGTGACCTCCTGGGAAGACCTGGTTACTGGGTTCAAGCCCCGGAAGTGATGATTGATGCTATGTGATTCTTTTCACTAGTTTCAATCCCACTTCTTCACCCCTATGAGCATCACCCGATGCAATGAGTGCTAAGTGAACTATTCAAAAATCATGAGAAATTAGTCAATTACGACTACCTCTCATGGAAATGGTCAGACATGAATGACTTACATAATGCAGTTGAATCCCAAAAATGATATATAATATAATGCACTGTGGAAACCCCTCATACTTAAAATACAAAGAGTAAAGGGATATATACTTGAATGGTTCATGAGGCACAATACTTGCTAAGGTTTTGCAAATGGGGTAGCAAGCTAAGTGGGCTTGATTGTGGGGAAAAATCCACAGTTAAGCGTGCTTGAGCCAGAGGAGTTCTGAGATGGGTGACCTCCCGGGAAGACCTAGTTACTGGGTGCAAGCCCCGAAAGTGATGATTGACGTTATGTGATTATTTTCACTAGTTTCAATCCCACTTCTTCACCCCTATGAGCATCACCCAATGCAATGTGTGCTGAGTGGACTATTCAAAAATCATGAGAAATTAGTCAGTTACGACTACCTCTCATGGAAATGGTCAGACATGAATGACTTACTTAACGCAGTTGAATCCCAAAAATGATATATAATATAATGCACTGCGGAAACCCCTCATACTTAAAATACAAAGAGTAAAGGGATCTCTACTTGAATGGTTCATGAGGCACAATACTTGCTAAGGTTTTGCAAATTGGGTAGCAAGCTAAGTGGGCTTGATTGTGGGGAAAAATCCACAGTTAAGTGCGCTTGAGCTAGAGGAGTTCTGGGATGGGTGACCTCCCAGCAAGACCTAGTTACTTGGTGCAAGCCCCAGAAGTGATGATTGATGCTATTTGATTCTTTTCACTAGTTTCAATCCCACTTCTTCACCCTTATGAGCATCACCCGATGCAATGAGTGCTAAGTGGACTATTCAAAAATCATGAGAAATTAGTTAGTTACGACTACCTCTCATGGAAATGGTCAGACATGAATGACTTACTTAATGCAGTTGAATCCCAAAAATGATATATAATATAATGCACTGTGGAAACCCCTCATACTTAAAATACAAAGAGTTAATAAATCTCTAATTGAATGGTTCATGAGGCACAATACTTGCTAAGGTTTTGCAAATGGGGTAGCAAGCTAAGTGGGCTTGATTGTGGGGAAAAATCCACAGTTAAGCGCGCTTGAGCCAGAGGAGTTCTGGGATGGGTGACTTCCCGGGAAGACCTGGTTACTGGGTGCAAGCCCCGGAAGTGATGATTGATGCTATGTGATTCTTTTCACTAGTTTCAATCCCACTTCTTCACCCCTGTGAGCATCACCCGATGCAATGAGTGCTAAGTGGACTATTCAAAAATCATGAGAAATTAGTCAGTTACGACTACCTCTCATGGAAATGGTCAAAGATGAATGCCTTACTTAACGCAGTTGAATCCCAAAAATAATATATAATATAATGCACTGCGGAAACCCCTCATACTTAAAATACAAAGATTAAAGGAATCTCTACTTGAATGGTTCATGAGGCACAATACTTGCTAAGGTTTTACAAATTGGGTAGCAAGCTAAGTGGGCTTGATTGTGGGGAAAATCCACAGTTAAGCGCGCTTGAGCCAGAGGAGTTCTGGGATCGGTGACCTCCCGGGAAGACCTGGTTACTGGGTGCAAGCCTCGGAAGTGATGATTGATGCTATGTGATTCTTTTCACTAGTTTCAATCCCACTTTTTCACCCCTGTGAGCATCATCTAATGCAATGAGTGCTCAGTGGACTATTCAAAAATCATGAGAAATTAGTCAGTTACGACTACCTCTCATGGAAATGATCAGACATGAATGACTTACTTAACACAGTTGAATCCCAAAAATGATATATATGGCACTTCCTCTCCTAGGGTTAGGTTTTTGGATGTTTAGGGTTTTCCATTGTTTCTTGAAAATAAATAGGCCTTCAAGCCTCATTGTAACACAGTTTAGAGGCTTGTATTCGCCACATATATTCTCAGAGATAAGCTGCTAGCGCCCTAGCTAGTTTATTTCCATTATATCTGTAAGCATATTCCAGTCATTTGTTATTAATGAAATGAAGTTTTATTTCAGTTGCATCTCTATGTTTATGTTTATTTCTGTATTTTATTATGCTCCTGCATAAATCCGAATAATTTAAATAGAGATTCCTCTTTGCCTGATATCATTTAATTTCCATGCCCAAAATATAATTTGCAGCACCAAGATCCTTCATGTCGAATTTGGAGGACAATTGGGTATTCAAATCCTGGATAATTTCTTTTTCATTTCCAATGAACAACATATCATCCACATAGAAGAAAAAATAAATAACACAACCACCAATTAATTTAAAATACACACAGTGATCCACTTTTCTTCTTATGAAGCCAAGTCCCCATATATATGTATCGGGTTTATGATACCACATCCTTGGTGACTGTTTTAACCTATACAGATATTTTTTTAATCGGCATACCAATTCTTTCTTACCCTTCACCACAAAGCCTTTTAGTTGCTTCATGTACATCTCTTCTTCCAAATCTCATGAAATGTTTTGTTCTCATCCATCTGTTCTAATTCAAAATAAAAGGAAGCAATAACAGATAAAAGTAATCTAATAGAAGCTAACTTGGTAATAGGAGAAAAAATATTACTGAAATCAATTCTTGACACCTGGGAATATCCTTTTGCTACCAACCGAGCTTTGTATATTACTGAAATCAATTCCTGGCAACTAGGAATAAATTTTCACTACCAACTGAGCTTTTTATTTCTCCACCTTTCCTTTTGCATTCATATTCTTCTTAAACACCCATTTGTTGCAAATGGGTTTCCACCTATCCGACAACTCCACCAAATTCCAATCCTCATTTTTGTCCAAAGATTCCATTTCATCAACCATGGCCTCTTTCCAGAGTTTTCCATCCTTTGAATCCATTACCTCCCTAACAGTTTTGGGATCATCATTAATAATAAATAAAGAAAATTTTGAATAGAAAGAAGATGGACTATACCTCTCTCAGTGTCTTCTCTCACGAATTGATATTCTCAAAATTGGAGTTTATGGCTCTTCTTCTTCTTCTTCATGTTCTAATGTAGATTCTGATTCTTCCTCCTTCAATTAAAACACTATATTTTCAAGTTCCTTCGGTAGGACTTCTTATATAATAACATCCTTCACCTCTCTAAATACCACATCTTAGTTGTACACAACCTTCCTTGTTTATGGGTTCCAAAACTTATAACCTTTTAAACCATCCTTATATCCAATAAAAATGTGTCTTTCAAATTTACTGTTCGACTCGGTTCTTTTCCCCTTTGGAACGTGTACATTATATGCATCACATCCAAATACCCTCAAATGTGAAACAGAGGGTTTCTTACCAATCCATACCTCATGTGGATTCTTATCCTCCAAATATGATGAAGGGTGGATGAAGGTGATATGTTAACCAGGTAATATGCAGTATCTATTGCCTCTTCCCAGAATTCTTGTCCTAACTTGGCACCACTGAGCATGTTTCTTGCCTTTTCCATAAATGCCTTACTCATTCTTTCTGCAGCTCCATTTTATTGAGGTGTGTATGGAGTAGACTTTTTCCATGCTATACCACACTTCTTACAAAACTCTTCACATTCCTTCTTGCAGAACTCTCCACCATTATATGTCCTCAACACCTTGATCTTCTTCTCTATATTATTTTCCACCATAGCCTTAAATTCCTTAAACTTGTCAAAGACTTCAGATTTATTTATGAGGAAACATATCCATGTATTCCTTAATAATTCATATATAAATGAGACACAATACACATACTTACCCAGTGATGGAATTAACACAAATCCAAACACATCACTATGCACAATCTCTAATATCCATTTCTCCCTCTTAGCACCAAAGGGGAAACTCAACTGATTTTTCTTCCCCTATACACAATGTCCATAGAAATAAAAATCCAAATAGCAATTAGACATACCTTCTAACATGTCATTACCATGCAGTTTTTGAATGCCCTTCTCTCCAATATGTCCAAACCTTTGATGTCATAGCATGGTATTTTTTCCAGATACCACAAGGTTTTCTTCTCCACTTTTAGGAACCACAAAACTATTGCACCCATCAATAATAGTGCTACCCAGAAGCTTGTGCAGAGTTCCAATATGAACTCCCCGCATCAATGCTAGTGCTCCCCAAACAATCTTGGAAGTATCTTTGTCAAACATTGTTTTTACACTTACATCATCCATCATGCTTATGAAAATCATATTTCTAGCTAATGCATGAATATGAAGAACACTAGGAAGTGTTCTAATCCTTCCACATTGCAACTTCAACTTGAATTTTTCGCATCCGATGATTTTGGCCTTCCTATCATCCCCTAAGAAGACATCACCACCATCATACTTCTTGTACTCGCGAAAACACTCCATATGGGGAGTGTGTTGATCAGCTGTTGTCATTGATGTCAACCCAAGCAGCACTAGGGGCTAACCCAATATTACATGGGAATTTTGACCTACCAAATTAATATATTCTAGGTCAATAATTCTTTTTTTGGTTTCTACTTGTCGAGATGTTTCCATTGATATATGGCATGCCATGTAATTCTTCACGGTTTGAGAGATATTCATGTTTGAAGTTTGTACCCCCAGTTAGTGGGCTAAAACCCCATGGGGTTAGGGCATGGGTCATTGAAAAGACATAATTAATATTTTTTAAGCTCCTAAAATCCCTCCCACGTTCACTTGTTCAATCCCCTCTCAACCTAAGCATTTATATAAATTGTGATCCTCATTTCCTCCTTATGGAAGGGATTTTGCGATCTGAAACAGGTCATCGTGGAATTTGCGCTCTAAATTTTTTTCTATGAAGGTTCAAAAGCTGAAATGTTTATGAGGAAAAGCCGAAATCTTGAGGAAGTTGTTGTAAAAATTTCAGATCAAGATGCACAATTTTTTGGAGATATGATTTGTGGAAGTCAGGGTTTTTGCAGGCTCATGAAATTAATCTCAAAGAAGTGACCTTGGTAAAATCATCATAACTATCTCTCTGAGTATCGGATTGAAATTCTATAAAAAGTGGTAGATATTGAATAGTATCTAGTTTTTTCTCTATCAATTTCAGAGCCAAATGAAGAAACAGTGACACGTGGCACGCTGTACAAGTGCACTCTGCTGAAATAGTTCATAGTTAGGGCATTGTGAGAGATTGGGTATAACTCTCTCTTGAAGAAACCAAATTGGGTCAAACCTGTGGCATTGGAAAGATGACTCAAAGGAATACTACAGGACCAAAAATCAGATATTGAGGATCTGAATTAATAGAGATACACTAGATTCAATATAGAGATCCTAGAAGGCAAGAAAAAGCTAGATCATGTGTTGTCAAGGGTTGCAAAGGACCAGACTTTCTATGGCAGCAAAGAAAATCAAGGTGCAGCAGAAGGTAGCATGACAAGAGAAGCAACCAAGGTGCATAACAACAGCAAGAAGTTTATCATATGAAGTCTTCAAGTGGGCATCACTGCATACAATCATTGTATTAAGTCATTGTAAATACATTATTGTAAAAATTGTACTAGTGTCTATCTGCCAAGGGTTGAAGAGGTAGTGTTGGGAGGTCTAGGATCATCATTAGGTGGTTGTATCAAAGTTGGGGTTATGGTCTAGTATATCTTCTTCTTCTACATCATTCTATATCATTGTAAAGTGGACCATTTTCCCTAGTATAGGAGTCCATTCTTGTTTTATTCTTCTATAGGGTGGTAGGGTGGTGCTAGGGTGAGTTGTAGCTCATTGGGTGTTGGGCCATCTGTTCAGTTGACTACTGAATAATCTCAGGCTTTGGAGCGTCCATCCAGTGGGAGCTGGTGAAGAATGCTTTTCTAGATTCTAGGAAGTTGGAGCTTTATTTTCAATTGGAGTTGAATATTAAAGAATTATTAGAAAATCATTAGGTGGTTTTTGTCCCGGAGTGGGTTTCCACCTTAAAATTTGTGTGCATTTGTGTTCCTCTTGTTTGCTGCTATCATTGTACAAACACTGATAATAATTGAAGATTAACTAATGCTCTAATTGAAAGGAATACTGATTCAACCCCCCTCTCAGTATTTCCAACAATTGGTATCGGAGCTTGGTTCCTTCAATAGCAGTTTAACAGTTGGAAGGAGGTCATGGAGCATACCAAGAATGGTGTACCTCTATTCAATGAAAATAATTATGCACTCTGGAAAGGAAGAATGGAGGTCTATCTCTTAGCGCAAGGTTACGAAGTATGGGACACTATTCAAAATGGATTTACATCAACTACGGATGAACAAGGTAAGAAGAATTTGGTAAATGATGCAAAAGCAAAGAATATTATTATCGGTGGACTTATTGAATCTGCTTATCATAAGGTGTTGGGTTGTAAAACTGCCAAAAATGTATGGGACAAGCTTGAGAATATATATGCAGGTGACTCAAATGTCAAAGAAGCAAAGCTTCAAATCTATAGAGAAAAATTTGAGCAACTCAGAATGAAAGAATATTGCAACATTGTTGCATACTTCAAATACCTTGACGAAATAACCAATACTCTAGAAGGATTGGGAGAGCCAGTTGACGAGAAGACTATTATATGAAAGATTCTTAGAACGTTACCAGGGAGATTCAACCCAAAGGTATCGGTCTTAGAATATAGTGCAAATTTGGACAAACTCAACAAAGAGGAATTACATGGAGTTCTCATAGCATATGAAATGAGACTTGATGAAGAAGAGGGTACTTCGCATCTAGAAACTGCGTTCGTTGCATCTAAGAAAACTAATAAGAACAATGTTACCGATGAAATAGGTAACCGCAATGTTACCTACTTTTTTTTGGTAGCATAAAAAGCACCTGATTTTGAAAAGTGGTGATGCAGAATCACCATTTTTTTTTTTGGTGCACATTTTTGACACTCTAAAATTTTTATTTATGAAGTATGAATATTTGTTTTAAAATGTTAGTGATTTTCATGCTAATTTTGAAATGTATTGATGCAGCATCAAATTTTTGTTTTTTTGTTTTTTTAGAGCGGTGATTTTCATGCTAATTTTGAAACGTATTGATGTTGCATCAACCTTTTTTTTTTTTAGAGCAGTGATTTTCATGCTAATTTTGAAACGTATTGATGTTGCATCAACCTTTTTTTTTTAGAGCAGTGATTTTCATGCTAATTTTGAAACGTATTGATGCTGCATCAACCTTTTTTTTTTAGAGCAGTGATTTTCATGCTAATTTTGAAACGTATTGATGCTGCATCAACCTTTTTTTTTTATAGTGGTGATTTTCATGTTGGTAATAAAACACAAAACTTAAATAAAAAAAAATATATAAAAACAATAAAAAAACCAATAAAAATGTTAAAAAAAACAAAAATAGCTCATAAAAATAAAAAATTTAAACAAAAATAAATTAAAAAAACAAAAATATTTGAAAATTATATCAAAGGAAATGACAAAATTTGAAGGAAAAAAACACATAATTTAAAGAAAAAAAACAAAAATTCACCAAAAAATTAAAAAAAAAAAAAAAATCAAAAACATTTTTTTTCGAACTTATTAAAAAAAACAATATATTTAAAAATATATATATATTTAAAAAAATTTTAAAATTATTAAAATTACAAAATTAAAATTTAGGAAAAAAAATTAAAAAAAAAAAAAATTAAATTTAAAAATATAAATTAAAAAATAATAATAATAATAATAAGGAAAAAAATACAACTTTTAAAATTTACAAAAAAAACAAATTAAAAAAAAAACAATTAAAATTGAAAAAGAAAAAGAAAATAAAAATAAAAAAATAAAAAATAAAAAAAAAAACCTATCATTAAAAAACAAAAAAAATGAAAAAAACCACGTGCAAATAATTAAAAAACAAATATACATAAATTTAGTGTTTTTTTTTTTTTTAATGAAACCATTTATAGATTTTAAAAATGAAAAACTAAATAAACGAAAAAATTAAGAAAAACAATTAAATTAAATTAAAATTTAAAAATTTTAATAAATAAATTTTAAATTTTAAATTTAAAAAAAAATTATTCTATAATATTAAATATAAAAAAAATTAAACAAATTGAATTTAAAATAAAAAAATTGAATTAAAAAAATAATTTTAAATTTTTTGAAATTCAAAAAAAAAAAAAATCAAATTAAAATAAAAATATTAAAAATTAAAAAAAACATAAAAAAATAAAATAAAATCAAATAAAAAATAGATGTATATATATATTTAAAAAAAAAAAAAATTAATTTAAATAAAAATATTAAATTAAAAAAAAATAATTTTTTGAAAAAAAAAATTAATTTAAAAAAAAAAAAAAATTTGAAAAAAAAAAATCAATTAAAATAAATAAAAATAAAAATCAATTAAAAAAAAAAATAAAAACAAAATCAATTAAAAAAAAATATCGTGGTGGTCAGGGTGCGGCCTGCCCACTAGGTGGCCCAGCCGCCCTCCCGGCCCTCCGCCCATCGGGGGCCGGGAGGTAGGCTGGGCCGCCCCTGTGGCGCCGCCCGGCCGGCCACCGCCGCCCAACGGGCGGGCCGCGCCCCGACCACCACGACATTTTTTTTTTTAATTGATTTTTTTTTAATTTTTTTATTTTTAATTGATTTAAAAAAAAAAAAAATTATTGATTTTTTTTTAATTTTTTTTTTAATTTCAAAATATTAATTTTTTTTTAATTATTTAAAATAAAATTCGTTTTTTTTTAATTTTATTATTTTTTTGTTTTAAATTTATTATTATTTTTTTTTTGTTAATAATTTTTATTAAATTTTGCCCATTTTTTTTATTTAATTGATTTTTTTTTTTTTTTAAATTTCATAATTTTTCTTTGTTATTAACTTAGTTTTTTAATATAATTTTATAAAATTCAATAAATTATATATATATTTTTTTAATTTATTTGGATTTAATATTTTTTTTAAATGTTTTACTTTTTTATTTTTATTTTTTTGTTAATTACATAAAATTTTTATATTTTTTTATTTCAATTAAAATTGTGTATTTAAAATTAGATTTTTTTTTAATGAAACTTAATTTAAAAAAAAAAATTTTAAATTTTATTTATTTATTTAATATTTCTTTTTTCTTTTTTTCAATTTTCCATTTTTAATTATTTTTAAAGTTTTTAAAGTTTTTCGTTTAACAATATTTTTTTTTTCTTTTATATTTAAAATTTATTTTTTCTTTCAAAATTTATTTGTTTATTCATTTATTTATTAAAATTTAATATTTTTGTTTTCAAATTTAATTTGTTATTTTAATATTAACCTTTTTTTTTTAATTTAATAAAATTTGATGTATATACCTATTTTAATTTAAGTTCATATATATATTTTATTTTTTATAATTTAAATTTAATTTATTTTTTATAGTTTATTTGTTTTTTTAATATATATTGTTTTAAATTTAATATTTTCATTGTATTTTATTTTTAATTAATTTTTCTTTTTTTTCCTTTTAATTTGAATAGTATTTTTTTTTTTAATTTTGAATTTTTAAATTTATTAAAATTTAATATATTTCCTTAAATTTAATTATTTGTTTTAAATTTTTTATTTTTTTTTAAATTTAATAAGCATTTTCTTTTTCTTTTAATTTAATTTCTATATTTTATTTTTTATATTTTCCTTCTTTTTTTAACTTGTTTTTTTTTTTTAATTTAATATTTTTATTTTGTTTTTATTTTTATTTTTTAATTTCTATATTTTTTTAAATTTTAATCTTAATTTTTTTTGGTTTATTTTTTAAATTTTTTTTCCTTAAATTTTAGGTTTTTTTTAATGATTGAATTAATATTTTTACTTTGTTTTTATTTTTATTTTTTTTATCTTCATATATTTTTAAATTTTAAGCTTTTAAATGTTTTTCTTTTTTAAATTTATTTTTTTTCTTAAATTTTAGGTTTTTTTTTAATGTTTGAATTTTAAAAATTAAAAAATGTTATTTCTATTTTTAAAAATGCCAAAAGTATGACACAAATTTTTTTTTTGTTATTCCAGCATCAACTTGTTTTGTTTTGACGGTGTTTTTTCAATCCTTTTTTCAAGAAACAGTTTTGTTTTTACCATAATTTTATAAAATATTGAAATTTGACCTTTAAAAAAAACGAAGTGCGTTCTGGAAGACACTTTTTTTTGGGGGGGTGTTTTTTCAATCCTTTTTTCAACAAACAATTTTGTTTTTAGCATAATTTTAGAAAATGTTGAAATTTGACCTTAAAAAAAAAACAAGTGCGTTCTGGAAGACACACTTTCTTTTTTTTTGGTGTTTTTTCATGCTTTTTGAGAGTTTTTTGGCTAGAGTTCCCGTTTTGAGGTCGGGTTACCTATTTCATCGGTAACAGTGTTTAAGGATAAACAACCTTCAATTGAAAATACATGCACTTGCAAGTGTGAAGAAAAGGGAGATGATGAAGAAGGTCTTTCAAATGAAGAATATGCTTACTTCATGAGAAAACTAAAAATTGGTAAGGGACAATTCAAAGGTAAACTTCCATTGATATGTTTAAGTTGTAATGAGGTTGGGCATTTTGCAGCAAAATGTCAAAACAGAAGTAATGACAACTCAAAAGGAAAGAAAGGCTTTAAGAAATTCAACAAGAAAGGATCCAAAAGGAAATTTCTCTCTAAAGAAGATAGCTTATCATCCGATGAAGACAATGATAGTGAAGAAGAAGCAAATGGGAAAGTATTGTTTATGGCCAAGCACAATAAACAAGAGGTATCAAATAACGAAGAAGAAGGATGGACCATAGAAGAATTTTATGAGGAAGCAATCAAGCTTATAAAAGATCTCAAGGCAGAGAAGATCTGTTCCAATACTCTTAAAGAACAAGTTCAAGGTCTCAAAATTGAAGTTGAAGAACACAAATGCATTGAAGAGTCACTTTAAAAAAAGTTGGAAGAAATTAACCAAGAAAGGGAAGAATTAGAAGCCAAAGTAGTCTCACTACGTGAGGAAGTGAAGAAAGGAAAACCTATCCAAAACTATGCCAACAGCTCAAGGGCATTGGAAGAACTCATCAACAATAAATGATCTTACAACGACAGAACTGGCATCAGTTACAAAGAAGAAGAAGCAGGAACTTCTACAACAAAATGCAATGAACCTATGAGATCTAACATGCATGTAGACTTCACTAGACAAGATTCACAAGAACAGCCTTGGAAGACAATTCCTCGACGAAAATTTCCATCCAGGTAGCAACATAATTTTTATGGCTACTGTTATTCATGTGGAAAATTTGGTCATAAAGTTGTAGAGTGTCGCATGTACCCTAGGAACGAATACAATTCTAGGGGATCTATCAAATATGAACCTCCCAGGGCTCAGCGAAACATCAATAGATTTGAACATTTAAGAAATAATATTGAATGTTACAAATGTCGAAACTTTGGACACATAGCCAAAGACTACAGACTTGAAAATCCTCCAAAAGAATCTTCGAAGCCACAAAACGAACGAACATGGAAGAAGAAGAAGAATGATAATTGTGCTCTCACTTTCAAGGCTCAAAAGAACAAATATGTGTGGTATGTTGATAGCGGTTGCTCAACGCATATGAATAGAAGTAGAAATAAATTTGTATCTCTAAAAGAGAAGAAGGATGGAACCATGTCCTTTGGAAATGATGGATCTTCAAATGTTATAGGATTAGGTACTGTCACTCTCGGAAGCAAAGATGCTCTAGCCAAGAATGTTTTATTGGTTGAAAACATGAATCACAATCTGCTCAGTGTTGGACAAATGTGTGATCAAGGACACACAATACTATTCAACTCCACGAAATGTGAAATCAGGAAAGGCGTGTATGGTGAAATTGTGGCTACAACAAGTCGAGCTCCAAATGACATATATGTTATGGATGAAGCAACTAAAGCATGTCTAATAGCTAAAGAGGATGATACAATAATTGGTAGCAATGATGATCGACTAAGTAAGAAGTTTGCTACAAAGGTGCAAAGTGATTTCGAGATTTCTTTACTTGGTGAGCTGACATACTTCTTAGGGCTTCAAATATCTCAGCAAGAGAAAGGAATATTTATATGTCAAGCCAAGTACATCAAGGAAATGCTCAATAAATTTAAAATGGAAGATTGCAAACCCATCCTTACTCCAATGGTAAAAAGTTGCAAATTGAGCATAGATGACTCATCTAAGGATATGGATCAAAGGTTGTACAGATCAATGATTAGAAGTCTTCTATATGTAACAGCCTCCCAACCAGATTTTATGCAAGCAGTTGGACAAGTAGCAAGATTCCAAGCAACACCAAAAGAATCACATATTAAATATTTGCCAGCATTGGAATATCTTCGCCAGAAGCTTGGGATTCTCCCAAGTTCTCATTAGATTTTCCTTTTTCAGAATATAAAGAGGGAGTGTAAGTAGATTACAGGTCTGTAGGATGATTGTGTGTCAAGGGGAGTGGAAGTGTGTACAGGTCCGCAGGATGGTTGTGTTTCAGGGGGAGTTTCCCTTTGCCATTGATGTCAAAGGGGGAGAGAATGTTGTAGGAAGAGGTGTCATGATTGCAGGGGAGTACTTTTGTTGCCATCAATGCCATAGGGGGAGATTGTTGATCAGCAGTTGTCATTGATGTCAACCCAAGCAGCACCAGGGGCTAACCCAATATTGAATGGGAATTTTGACCTACCAAATTAATATATTCTGGGTCAATAATGATTTTGATGGTTTCTACTTGTCGAGATGTTTCTGTTGATATATGGCACGCCATGTAATTCTTCACGGTTTGAGAGATATTCATGTTTGAAGTTTGTACCCCCAGTTAGTGGGCTAAAACCCCATGGGGTTGGGGCATGGGTCATTGAAAATTCATAATTAATATTTTTTAAGCTCCTAAAATCCATCCCACGTTCACTTGTTGAAGCCCCTCTCAACCTAAGCATTTATATAAATTGTGATCCTCATTTCCTCCTTATGCAAGGGATTTCGCTATCTGAAACAAGTCATCGTGGAATTTGCACTCTAACTTTTTTTATACAAAGGTTCAGAAGCTGAAATTTTTACAAGGTGAAGCTGAAATCCTAAGGAAGCTTCTGTAAAAATTTCAGATCAAGGTGCGTAACATTTTTGGAGATATGATCTGTGGAAGTCAGGGTTTTTGCAGGCTCCTGAAATTAATCTCAAAGAAGTGACCTTGGTAAATCATCATAACTATCTCTTTGAGTATCGGATTGAAATTCTGTAAAAAGAAGCAGATAGTGAACAGTCTCTAGTTTTCACTCTATAAATTTCTAAGCCAAATGAAAAAACAGTGACATGTGGCACACAGTACAAGTGCGCTCTACTGAAACAGTCCATAATTAGGGCATTGTGAGAAATTGGGTATAACTCTCTCTTGAAGAAACCAAATTGGGTTAGACCTGTGGAATTGGAAAGATGACTCAGAGGACTACTATAAGACTGAAAATCAGATATTGAGGATCTGAAATAACCAAGATACACCAGATTCAATATAGAGCTCCTAGAAGGCAAGAAAAAGCTAGATCATGTGTTGTCAAGGGTTGCAAAGGACCAGACTTTCTATGGCAGCAAAGAAAATCAAGGTTCAAAAGAAGGTAGCATGACAAGAGCAGCAACCAAGGTGCATAACAACAGCAAGAAGTTCATCATATGAAGTCTTCAAGTGGGCAGCACTGCATACAATCATTGTAAAGGTATCATTGTACTAAGTCATTGTAAATACATTGTTGTAAAAATTGTACTAGTGTCTATCTGCCAAGGGTTGAAGAGGCAGTGTTGGGAGGTCTAGGATCATCATTAGGTGGTTGTATCAAAGTTGGGGTTATGGTATAGTATATCTTCTTCTTCTACATCATTCTATATCATTGTAAAGTGGACTATTTTCCCTGGTACGGGAGTCCATTCTTCTTTTATTCTTCTATAGGGTGGTAGGGTGGTGCTAGGGTGAGTTGTAGCTCATTGGGTGTTGGGGAATTCGTTCAGTTTAATACTGAAGAATCTCAGGCGTTTGAGCGTCCATCTAGTGGGAGCTGGTGAAGAATGTTTTTCTAGATTCTAGGAAGTTGGAGCTTTATTTTCAGTTGGAGTTGAATATTAAAGAATTATTAGAAAAGCATTAGGTGGTTTTTGTCCTGAAGTGGATTTCCACCTTTAAAACTGTGTGCATTTGTGTTCCTCTTGTTTGCTGCTATCATTGTACAAACACTGATAATAATTGAAGATTAACTAATGCTCTAATTGAAAGGAATATTGATTCACCCCCCCCCTCCCCCCCAGTATTTCCAACAGAGTGAAATGAAAGGATGCACCTGAGTCAATCAACCATGCCTCTTGATCTACATGTGCACTTGAAGAGGAAGTAAAGTACACATCCCCACCTTCATCTAAGGTGGTCTTCACCTCTGCAGAAGGAGCATCATCAAATCCCTTTCCTTTCTCAGGAGATTTATATCTACACTCCTTTTTATAGTGCCTTTCATTTCCGCATTCCAACATGCCTTTACAAGTTTTCCTTGATATTTAGATCTCCCTCTAGATTTAGATCTCCCACTTAAGGAATTGTTTTTGTTTTTGTTATGGGACCATACTCATACAGACAAGGCATCTCTATTTTGTCTCTCCATATTTTTCTGTCTCATCTCCTCGAATAGCAAGGATGATACTATTTCATCAAACTTCAAGGTAGTTGAATTGCTACCTATTGCAATAACCAGACTATCCCATGAATCTAGTAGAGAACATAACAAGCTGATGCACTTATCTTCATCTAAACTTTTTATATCAACAAACAACAATTGGCTTACCACAATATTAAAGGCGTTTAGATGCTTTTTCAACAAGTCTCCATCCTTCATCCTCAGGTTATATATATTTTTCCGGATGAATATTTTGTTTACCAGAGACTTAGATTGGTACAAATTCCCTAACTTGACCCACAAATCCTTCATCGTAGTTTCCCCTAATACATTCAACAATATTGAATTTGAGATACATAAACGCATTTTTCTCTTTACCTTCTGTTACACAGTAATTTGTCACCGTCCCTACCATTCCCCGTCCCGCACAATGGAGGACCCATTATGTGACCTGTGAACACTGTCATGCCTTGAAAACATCATCAATGCATCCTTCTGAGTATGAGCTTCATTTCCCCTTGAGACATCTCCTTGCAAAATCCATGAAAAACAGCTCTTTTTGCATTGGCGCGGGTAGACAGTTCAGTGCTCGCGCCAATCAGGGAAATCCCGTAAAGAGGTCGCGCCACTTGGCGCTCTGTCATAGAGCAGCAATCGCGCCACCCATTTTAGGGACTGTTTTTTAAATATGGATGGCGGAAGTTGAGTTCAAACAAACTCACAACCATTGCCTATCTTGAGTTGGGAGGTTTGGCCGCGGGAGTTCTATGGAAGGGAAGTGGTTTTGCCACCTTCCATGGAACCTTCCTTGTTGATAGGGCCAATCCCATAATAATAGGGATCCCAACTCCCTCCTTCCCCCATCTATAAAAGCCTGCTCAAATCCATGGCAAGCTAGTCTTGAAGTGCTGAAGCTTTGCATCTCCCTATTCCCAAGTGCCTTTGTGCTGTAAAGAATCCCTTCTTTCCCTTAAGGCCCATTCAAGCGAGGAGACCATTGTCACGAGACTCCGGAGAGGTTTTCCCTTTCCTTGGCGAGCTTTGCGAGACGTGGACGACCGGAGACCCGTTCGAAGGAGGCTGCGACGTCAGAACTTGGTTGTAACTTCTATTCGTTTATCATTTTAATAGATGACTATGATTATGGTTCCACTCCGTTTTCCATCATGTTAATGTGAGTAATATCTTTTCTGACCGATGTTTAGTTACGTATGCCGGTTCCTATGCTTGTATCTGTTCGTTTCTTCTATGTGCAGGTGTTCATCCGCGGAGATCGTGGAAGGATTGTGATCTGCCAGGGCTGAAGGACGGGGACACTTCTTCTTCATATCATAGCGTTGGAATCCAGGTAGGCTTCTATCCCAAGTCTTTCATTCGTAATTAGGAGCTTGCGTCATAGCATTGTTTGTTTGTTGCTAGACCCCTGCTGGGCTAGTAGGGATCGCCTCTGTCCGCAGAGGGGATTTACCTCCTCAACAAATTGGCGACTCCACTGGGGATCGTCCGGTTTTCCTTGACTCGTTTATGATTGTTTCGCTTTGATTGTTTCTCCTTGCTTGATGAACCTTCTGGGTTGGATTCTTTCATTGTTTTAGTTTCTTGGTTTGCTTAGCTTGTATTGGTCTGCTTTCAGAGTAGCTTGTTTTTTAATTTTTATTGAGGAACTCGACTGGCGCGGTTTTTAACCCGACAGTCGCGCCACTTGGTGCTTGTTGCCTTTGTCTGTCTCGCGCCAATTGGCCTCTGGCGCCAGTTTCAAGCCCACAGTCGCGCCACCCCTGTGACTTTTTTGAGTTTCTTCATTTTTTGGCTTTCTGAACTTGACCAGTACTTTTCTTCTTGATTTCCTGACTGTCTGAGCCTGTTGGAGTCTTGTTTGGCTGGAATTCACCTCTATCCTTTGGTTGTTTGCCTCTATCTACCGATTTCACGTTTTGAGCCCTAGGGCATCTAGTGGCTTAGTGTATCGAGCCCTCCTTGGGAGTTTTGGTGTCTTGATTGTCCTGTCAACTTGTTGATTGGTTCTCCACGCTCTCTTAACAGTCTTTGATTGTTTTGCTGCGTCTTTTGAGTGATTGTTCATTCCTTCATTCGGAATTCGTTTGCCCTTGCTTTGGACCTAGATCACGCGGTCCATTGGAAGTTTTCGAGTCTTTCTTTGCTTTGAGAGACTTTGGGTTGATTTGGAGATTTGGTTGCTTGCTTTGTTGAGTGAATTTTGTTTGTTTCGCTCTCTTAGATATCATTTCTCAAATTGTTCCTTTTGTTTTCAGTGCACATTAGCCATTAAACATTGAAAATTAAAAAAATAATCTCTTTTGCTTTTGTTAAATTAGTGCAAATTGTGATCTTTTCCATATCGCTAGTGATTAGTGTTTGAATGAAAAGTGTTCAATTGCATTAGTTGCATCAGAGACATTGTTGTTTGTATTCCGTTCATTTCGTTTGCATAAAAGCTCTCAACTCTCATTTAACTAGTTTTCATCGAACGAAATGTTGCACTGTGGCATATAGCTTGCATTTAGGAGTCTTTCGAGACACTACATACGATAGGGCCTGGAAATTGAAACTTAATTGAAGATCAACCGTAAAATTTATTCAATTAACCTAAGGCAACATTGGAACTTAACGAAACACATTTAGAAGGTCTAGGCTAGAGACGTGTTCCGGCGTCGTTAAACCTAGCAGCTGTCGTTCGCCTGTTGGCTTTAGACAGTGCTAGTACGGACTTGCGCTCCCCGTACCGTCGCGTATATAAAGGGAGACCCCTATAGGTTTTCAATCCTTTATCCACAGGAAGCCGAGTCTGCCGCCCTGTACCTGTGATACACCGAACACAGCATTCGGGGAGACTACCCGCACGTACGGAAAGTCCTTGGTCGATTTCTGTTTCATTATTGAAACCAAGGTGTATATTGCAGTTCACGGATATTTGGTACACCCTTTGTGCCTAGTTTTTTCCTGAGCAGTCATTTGGTCTTTTCTGACTCCCTAAACTTGAAAAGACCGTCAAACGCTTGTCCTTTCACGCTTGTGTCAACTCTGAAAGAGATAGAGTCATCTTTTTATCGTTTCTCGACTCTTAAAACATGAAACGGTAGAATTTCTTACTTTCCAATGTGGTAAAATTAATCGCCCACGATTTCACACCCGTTTAGACATTGCTTGTTGACCGTTTGATCGTGTGTCTTAACTCGTTTTCAGCCCGTGTGTGGTTTTGAGTTTGATGGCAACTTTTTCAGAGTTCACCAACCAAGGAATCCCCTCAGAAGGGAATCCTGGTCATTTTTCTCCTTTTGGAAATGTTGGTGCTCCTTACATGGCGACGTTGTCCCTTCCCGGGTTAACGGTTGGGTTGCCTGTTTGGTTGTTCTCAACCTCTGTTGTCCCGAATAACTCCGTTACTGTTCAGTCAGTTCCTCCGACGGAACAACATCATGTTGATTCCAAGGTGAACCTCTCCCCTTCTTCGCCTGTTTCTGCGTCCTCATCTTCTACTTCGCCTGGTGAAAGCCTGGATTCGAGTAACCAGGTGGCTAAGAAGAAGAAGAAGAAGACAAAGAAGAAGAAGTCCGATAAGCGAGAGGCTAAATGTATAGCTACTGTCCCTAAGGAATCTCCTCTCGATAGTCCTTCCAACCCTCCTCGGAAAGTCAAGTTCCCGTGCATGTTGTGCACGGGAGACCATCTTCTTCGAGACTGCCCTGGCATTCCCAAGGTGCTCGAAGTATGGTCCAACGGCCGCCCACCGTTGCCTTTGGCTTCCGGGAGTCAAGTTGGGGGCACATCTTCAGCTGCTGTTGATAAGAACTCTAAGAAGCAGGGTAAGATCACCAATCCCTGTAAGTTGTGTGAAGGGCCCCATGCCATTCACCTTTGTCCTTATATGGATGAAGCCAAGCGAGTTTTGGACAACTCGACCGATTCTACACCACGCCTTCCACCTGGTTATAATCGGCTTTCTTTGAATCCTTCGCCAGTTGATCTTACGATTGGTCAAGAGTCATCCTTGGTCGATCCCACTCCCCCAGAAATTCAAATTCACGAATCCGTCCCTGACCAACCATTGGTCGTTGGATCGGTTGAACTGGCCCCGTCCGCGGTACACCAGGTCTTTTCTGTCGAGAGTGGATCTCACACCCCTCATGTCCTTCTGGTCTCTTCAGATTCTTCAGACTTGGAGGAAGATTCTCCTGTCCCTGTGCTTCGAGAAGCCGCTCCTCTGCCTCCCATGATGGAGGCTCCAGAGGATATTCCTCCCGCCTTCGAGATGGAGGTCATGGAGGAGGCTTCTGCTTCCGTAACATCAGGGGAAGACCTTCGCATTTCGATGGTAGCCCCTCCGAGTAGTTTGGTTGCTTCCTTTGATTAGAATCGATTTGCAGGATTTCGCCTTCCGTCTTATGTGCCTTTCGAGATCACAGTACAGGCTCTTGGTCTGGTCGTACCCAACACCATTATAGACGAAGGCGCCTCTGTTAGTATTCTGTCTTCAACTACCTAGCAAGCTTTCGGTTCGCCGCCGCTTGCGCCTGTTACGCAGAATCTGTTGACATTCAATAGAAGGACGAGTCAACCATTGGGGATCCTTCCAAGGTTACCAATTACTTTGGGAGGGAAAACCGTCCATATGGATGTGATGGTCGTTCCAGGCCCCTTGGATTTCCATCTGTTATTGGGGCGCGATTACACTTATGCCATGGGAGCACTTGTCTCCTCCCTCTTTCGCGTGATGTGCTTTCCACATGAAAGACGGATCGTGATCATTAATCAACTGTCGTTCTTTGGTCCTACTATGGCAACTGGTCCACCATCACCCCCTCCTGGTTTTTATCCACCTGTTGTATCTGCCCCACCGCAGGTCAACTATGTGGCCACTTACCCCGTGCCTGTGCTCAGTGATGATGCCGTTGTGCATGATGTACTGGGGGCATTGGGTCCTGACTTCCAGGATGTTTCCCTTCCATCAGGAGTGGAACTCTTGGAAGCACCGCCTTCTTGTTCATTTTGATGTAAGTCGGTTAGAGCACGGTTTCCTCCCTGGGTCAAGCTCTTTTAAAAAATGAAACCAGGCTCGTGGAGCATGGTTCCTCCACTTGTGTCAAGCTCCTAAAAACAATGAAACAAGCTGTTCGAGGATAGTTCTTTTAAGTGTGTCAACCTCGTTAAAATAATGAAACACAAGCATATTCAATTCGAGTTTTGTCAGTTTCAGCTCAAATCTCGTGTGTGTTCAATCTTCACTCCATTTTCAATCGAGTGAAGCTTGGGGGGGCATGTACCTCGATTTGAGACAACATGCTGGGGGGCATGCCCATCTTGCTTATTATCAAGCATAGTTTGTGTTTTAAGCTTGCGTAAAAATAAAACTCGTTTCAAGCATAGTTTGCATATGTGTGTGTTCATGTGTGCTTTTAAGCTTGCGTAAAAATGAAATGTGTGATTAGATGCATTGTGTGAATACATTTCGCATTGGGTCGTTTGTTACGCAACTGATACATTAGATTACATTTGTATTAGACATTTGCATGACATATAGAAAACATCATCACATGTAAAGAAAGATCCATCCAAAATAGTCATATGTATATATATATATATATATGTGTGTCGAAATGTTTGCACAGTGTGCGTCACATAAAACTCAAAAATATACATAATTGTCTTAATACATCCTGAGACACTGTGTCTCTCAAAAAATAGGTGTGGCTAAATCCTAGAGACTAATCCGCATGGTGCTCATGATAGCACGTCACTGCACGCACTAGGCGCCTCAGGATTCGGTGGATCCGGTTCGGAACTCCCACCGTGTGGCGCTGGTATGCCATCGGTACATCTGATAGTCGGGCATAGTCTGGGATCCCATGGGCAATCCCCTCGAGGTTCCGGATCAGTTCCTCTCCTCCGGTGCCTTCCCCCTGGATCTCAGGGGCGAGTTGTGTCCTCCGGGAGATAGGAGACATCCCGGCTGGTCTCTCAGGTCCTACATCTGCATGCATATATAATTGTGTTAAGACAAGTGTGTATTAACAAAAAAAAACATATAGACATGAAATCAAAAATATGAGGTCTTACCCAGCTCTTCGTCCCAGTCGTCTCCTTCTGGTAGCGGGAGATCTGGGTCCCCTGTAAAGTCAGTTCCCGAATAGGGCCAATCTTCCACAACGATCAGTTGGCGCCGTAGCCAGCTAAAGAACTCTGGCTTCCAGGACATCTGTTGGCCACCTCCAGATCTGGGCATCAGTGCTGCCCAGCGAGCCATTCGCGGCTCTCGTGGTACCGGACTCGCCACATGGGCCTCTTGGCCCTGGAAGGTTGGTATGCGTTCCAGAATGAACGATACCAAGATGGAGCCATACCCAAACTGCTTTAGTTTCCCCTGTTTGCACTTTGTGAGCTGCCTTTTCACATTGATGGTCACAGCTGTTGCCCAATCATACAGTCGGGGACCCATGCATTCTGAGGCTAACAGGAGCTGAGTCTTCGTGGCCTCGTGTGGAGCCTGCGACCCAGCAGCCCGCGTAATGGTGTGGAGAACTACTCTCAGTGCTAGATCAGGGATGGTGGAGATGTATACTTTCTTACTTCCTGATCCTGTCTGTGCCCCTCGGCACACCCGCGCCATTACCTCTTCCATCTTTTCCCCTGATGGTCTGCTCCCAGTCAGTACAGGGATTGGACTTCTGCGGGACAATCCAGTAATGAAATAAATGTCAGTGACCTCCAATTCCAGCACCTGGTCTCGTATTCTGAATACTTGGTCATTTTCATCCCAGATGTTGATTAGATATTGGAGAAGCTTGGGCTGAGCTCGTAAACATGGCGTGAGGAAGAACTTTTTCAATCCGCAGTCTCTCAGAGCGTTCATGCAAGCTTGGCTTTGCATGGCCTCTTCATCCTCATCTCCGTGCTCTCGTTCCTTCCATTCAATTGCCATTTTGAGTGTTTATCTGCATTCACATGGTCAAAAGCCCCTGATTAGATCTTTGGTGAGCTTCAAAATTCAAGAAATTTGATGTAAATATCGGAATTTTAGGCGAAAATTTGGGTTCCGCCGCTGGCGCGACTGTTTTGCTAACAGTCGCGCCAGGTGGCGCGGGCCCTTTGGTAAAAAGAGCTCAGTGGCGCGGGTCCGTGCCCGATACCCGCGCCACTGGGCCTGGCCCTAAAATTTTAAAAGTGGCCACACAAAGCTGATTTCTAAGGGAAAATCATTAAAAAATGTATGGAAATGAAGAGAAAAGGAGCGCCTCTTACCTGTGACAGACGAGACGTTGAATGGTTGCCTGGATTAGTCGCAAGCACCGTCAGAAGATTCTTCTCCAAATGGACCACTATTGCTTTCCACAAGGTAAATAGTAAAAAGTAATTTCATTTTTTACCAATTAGACATATTTATAACTTTTTCACGTTAAATGAGCTTTAAAAGTTATTTTTATCAAATATTTGCATGTATTATGTCGAAAATGGATTTTACGCTTGTTGGGTATGTGCAGCAGCAGGTTTTTGCGACTTAAAAGATGGAAACGAGTTGTATTTTATACTTTTTCAGACTCGGTAAATACACGAAAAAGTCACTCTGGAGTCATCTTTCAGCTCTTTTCTGACTCTCTAAATATGAAAAGATCGCCGAGGCCCTTGTCGTTTCGATCTCGTTAAAATGGACACGAATCGACATTCACCCAATATAAGTTTAACCCTTTTTCGGGCTGGGATGGATTGATTACGAAAAAGGAATACCCTAGCCTATCGCGACTAGGAGGTTTTCCCGGATATTGTTTTCTACCTTTTCGGATCCGGGGAACTATTTACGAAAAGGGACCTGTGGAGTTTTCTTTTCCGCTGTCTTTTCAAACTCTCTAAACATGAAAAGACGCCGAGTTCTTCCTTTGTCAGACTCGTTAAACCCTGATGACATTGGATTTCGTCGAAATGACGTTCTCCGAGTTTCTCCTTCCTAGGACTCGTTAAATGCACTAGGATGGATCCGCCCGAAGGGCGGACTTATATCACAAGCATATGCTATCCCCTTCAAGCTTGTTATCAAAAATAATTGGGGTACTCGCCAGAAATGGTGGGGGAAAAATGGAACCATCGTCGTTGTCGTCGGCAGTATGTCGCCCTTGAACATGGCACTTGTCTGCATTCGTGTCGGGTTGGGGACATCTCATCTCGTTGCTTCACTTTGCTTCCATGGGTTTGGGTAATCTCTTTTGACCTCTCATCCGTTCACTGCCTCGTCGCCATGACCTTTGATCTGTTGATGTCAAATACTGCCAAGTCCATTGTCGTGCCGTTTATATGTTCAAGAGAAGTTGGCCTCTGCGAATATCAACCTTCCTCTGTTTCTCATATGGCCCCGATTCACAACAAAACATTATGTTCCTCTGTCTCGTGTCGATGATGTGGGAATCATTATGGCCCACCTTCGATCAAGGTCACTTCCTGTCGACTTCAACTCATTATCCGGGAAGTTGGTCTAGAGACTCCTGATGGTACCTTGGAGCCTGCATGCCTCAATGGCAGGTTCGTCGCATTCGACGTGAAGTTTACATCATTGACTTCCGATCGAATGATTCTGCGGGTGTTCGACGTCACCTCATTTATTCACACGCCGTAGATTGTACCTGTAGTACCTTGAGGACCATTGTCATTATTGGTGGTTTCTCTCGCGTCTGTTAACAGCTTTCATCATTGGCTGGTAATCAGACGATGTTCTTACATGTTCGACATCAGCTCACATATTCACATGCTCGAACTTGTACTTGTTTGGGTCGAGATGGAGCGCAAGACCCTGGATTGTGTCTGTTGTAATCCAGGCTGCGATTATGGATTATTATCATTATGTACATGACTCACTGATTGGATGGCTGCGCCCATACCTGAGTCTATTTGTTTGATCTTAATTGGATGGCTGCGCCCATACCCTAGATCCGGATTATAGCACACTCTGTTTCGGATGGCTGCGTCCATACCATATATATACATCATCTACTTGAGATATCAGTTGTATCTTTCTGTGCAGGTTTTCCGACGGCGGGCCTTCAGTTGGACATGTTCTCGTAAAGCATTTCACCCCTCTCTCTCTCGGGCCTCATGCTTTAGGGGGCATCTGTTACACAGTAACTTGTCACCGTCCCTACCATTCCCCGTCCCGCACAATGGAGGACCCATTATGTGACCTGTGAACACTGTCATGCCTTGAAAACATCATCAATGCATCCCTCTGAGTATGAGCTTCATTTTCCCTTGAGACATCTCCTTGCAAAATCCATGAAAAACAGCTCTTTTTGCATTGGCGCGGGTAGACAGTTCAGTGCTCGCGCCAATCAGGGAAATCCCGTAAAGAGGTCGCGCCACTTGGCGCTCTGTCATAGAGCAGCAATCGCGCCACCCATTTTAGGGACTGTTTTTTAAATATGGATGGCGGAAGTTGAGTTCAAACAAACTCACAACCATTGCCTATCTTGAGTTGGGAGGTTTGGCTGCGGGAGTTCTATGGAAGGGAAGTGGTTTTGCCACCTTCTATGGAACCTTCCTTGTTGATAGGGCCAATCCCTTAATAATAGGGATCCCAACTCCCTCCTTCCCCATCTATAAAAGCTTGCTCAGATCCATGGCAAGCTAGTCTTGAAGTGCTGAAGATTTGCATCTCCCTATTCCCAAGTGCCTTTCTGCTGTAAAGAATCCCTTCTTTCCCTTAAGGCCCATTCAAGCGAGGAGACCATTGTCACGAGACTCTGGAGAGGTTTTCCCTTTCCTTGGCGAGCTTTACGAGACGTGGACGACCGGAGACCCGTTCGAAGGAGGCTGCGACGTCAGAACTTGGTTGTAACTTCTATTCGTTTATCATTTTAATAGATGACTATGATTATGGTTCCACTTCGTTTTCCATCATGTTAATGCGAGTAATATCTTTTCTGACCGATGTTTAGTTACGTATGCTGGTTCCTATGCTTGTATCTGTTCGTTTCTTCTGTGTGCAGGTGTTCATCCGCGGAGATCGTGGAAGGATTGTGATCTGCCAGGGCTGAAGGACGGGGACACTTCGTCTTCAGATCATAGCGTTGGAATCCAGGTAGGCTTCTATCCCAAGTCTTTCATTCGTAACTAGAAGCTTGCGTCATAGCATTGTTTGTTTGTTGCTAGACCCCTGCTGGGCTAGTAGGGATCGCCTCTGTCCGCAGAGGGGATTTACCTCCTCAACACCTTCCAATCCAACTTCACCCAATCTTTTGATGACATTATCATTGGTTTAGTACCTAGATCTACCGTGATCCACTGATCTTTTATCCACCAACAAGATCCTCCGTCTTGAGCTTCCACAACTCAAAAAAATTTCCATTAAATTTCTTGATCTCTATCGTTCCATTGTTCGGCATCTTCTATCACTGCAAGAATCAATCTTACAGATCTCCCACTGAACAGGGTCTACCACAGGCACAAGAAAAACCCCTCAATAGTGAAGGCACCCCCTTGAATCTGAAACAACTATGATACCAAATATAGGTTTTAGCCATGTACATAAATTACCTTCAAACTAATTCTTAAAATAGAAAAATAAACAATGGCAAGAATATAAAACAAATATACACAAATATTTCCCCTGGATCCCAAAACTGGGACTACTATCTTTATTTTTCATTATATTCCTTTCAATGTTACAATACATGTATATACATGTTGATGCATTCATAAGCCCCAATCCACTAACCTTGGATTATAACATAGTTTTAGTTTCCTTGACCAGATCTACAAAATACCATGGGTTGAAAACCATTATATCCAAAACCATATGCAAAACCCATGAACAAAACCATGGGTAGGTTCATCCACTATCATTGGGTCCGCCCCATCTTTGGGTATGCCCAACTATTATTGGGTCCGCATAAAAACAAATATGGGGTGTTTCCCCAGACCTCATGCAGGGGGGCTACCAGTCCCCCTACAAACACTCTAATAGGTGGATATTCCTCCCTCCCTATGACCCCCCCGTTGCGCATGGCGCAACGTACAATGCATAACACTAGTCATGGAAAGAATATAACATAAACCCAACAATGTTATGGTTGGTGTTAGTGTCCTGTGATTTGGCAGATTGGTAAACCAAATGACAGGGTAACATCAGAACAATATTTGGAGTCCTAAAACCTAGCCTTGCAGACTCAGAGAGGGCTCTCTCTATTATGCGAAGGATTTGAACTTGTTCTCTTTGGATGGTTGATTTTAGGCTAGTTGTTAAGTGTAGGTTTGTTGTTTGTTTTGGTTGGGGTAAGATTATCAAGTAGGATAGGTGGAGTGAAAGGTTTTAAATCAATGGGCTATGGACTCTATGAAGTCATTGATATCTCAATAATGAATTGGGGTACATCACAGGGCAAATATAGTGTAGTTAATGGACCTTTAAAGTTTATGTGTGAGGTGAAATGGACATTAAGTTTGGGAACCAAGGTAGGGCAAAGGGAAATTAAGAATCCTTTGTCAAATACCTATGAATAGAGAGATCTTAAATATTGATAAACAAAAGATACTAGTTATGAGATAGGGCACACCATTTACTCACTAACAATACTTTTAAAGAAAAACACATTCAAGATATACAATCCAGTGGAGAAAATGAAGACAACTTATCTAACTTCAATGATTCTACTTTCAAGATTTGAAAACATATAAGTGAAAAATTGCATTAATAAATGAAGATGGAATGCCTAAACATCATTCATTAAACTATAAATAACTTTGAGGAAAACTGATAAGCATATATAAAGGGCAAGATCGAAACAAGACCTCTTTGGCTTAACCTAATCAATCAATACATCAAAGAGAGATTTCAAGACAGAGTTTAGATAGCAACAAACAAGCAGGGCTTACCATGAATCATGTTTGTAAACTAGCATATTAATTCAATAATGAAATAGAAAATCTTAGGTGGGCCTAAGGAGCAACTAAGAATTCCTTAAACTAACCCAACAAAAGAAAACATGAAAACAATAGCAAGCAGGAGGACTGAGGTGCCTCAAACAACATTTCTCATCCTATACTCTTCTAAGCTATTGAAATATAGAAATATGGAAATATGAAAAATAATAAAAAACATGAACAAATGAGAGATACCTCACCATTAACTAAACTCAGGAATCCTGCAAGCAAGGCTTCATCATTATCAACCAAGGAAAATCATCCACAAGCTCCACAACACTAGATTGTTCTTCAACTTCCAAAAACCATGTATTGCTCTTAAAAACATCAAAGCCCATACATTTACAATGAGTCTCCATGCTCTATTTATCATGCAAGGAGAAGAAAGATCTAAGAGAGTATCTAGAAGCCTATTGGCCAACAAGAAATATCCTAATTTGTCCTTGAGGCCTTGCAAGGCCCAACGCACAAAAATATCTAGCAAATATATTTTCCAGCCATATATAGCAATTAAATTGACCTTTGAGACCTGACATGCCTCTGAAAATTTTCTAAATGCACATTCTACCTATTCAATCACAAGAGCGCAGCACATTGTGTCAAAATTTGAAATTATGCTAGGAGCGCAGCACAGAGACAGGAAAAATAGGTATTTTTGCAGCAGTGTTTCGGAGCCCTTCCCGATGTCAGAAAAGGCTTCGTGATGGCTTGTTGGAAAGCCCTTGAAGTATAATTTCCAGATGTACCTTTATTTCTTTAATCTGACCTCCGAAACCTGTCCAAAAATTAAAAATTCCAAGACTTCCAGGAGCGTAGCACATGCTCAAAAAAGTGGGCAGAATGGTGAAAAAATGAGTGTTTTTTACCCTTTTGGGGGACCAAAACTACTCTAATTGAGCTGAAATTTGGTGAGAATGCTCCTTTCATGATGAGGAATCCAAAAATGTAAACCTTTCTTCTATAATATGCCCTGGGAAAAAGCGCAGCACAGGGTGTGTTGCGCTCCTAGCCTCAAAATTTTGCAAAAACCAAAAAGTTGTTCAATTTTTCCCAAAATTGGTGGATGAGTGCCTCAGGGGTCTTGGGAGACCTATAGAGAAGCTTGGGCCAAAATATCAAGGCTAGCTTGATATTTTTCCTCCTTTAGCGCTTGGACCTCATTTTGGGCAATTTTGAGTTTTTTCCTTGGAATTTGGTTTCTTCATGCATAGTGCTTAGCCATTCACCTCTGCAAATCCAAGTTTATGTTGGCCTTTTCCACTTTTGCTTCAAGGTGTATGTTAGCCCTTTCAAGCCATGATTCTCTATCATGCTCAATTTCCATGGCAAGGATTTCAGTGAGGGGAAATTGTTGTGCTTGGGTTGATTCTTCTTCTTTTTGTTTTGCCAATGCTTTCATAAGACCCATAGTCTTAGATCTTCTTCTAGTTTGACCCTCTTCATCAATAATCTCCTCATAAGTGCCCATTAAATCCTCTAACTTTACTTGTGACCTTTGAGCCTCTTTCTGGTACTTGAGTGCTCTTGCTTCATAGATGGCATGTTGGCCACTCATCTGTTTGCTTTGCATCTGATGGAAGTAAGTGACATCTTTGGCTCTTTCTAATTCAACTTCCAAGTCTTTGATCTGTGCATTCCTATATTGTAGAAGGGAGTTTCCAATTCTTGTTTAATTTTCCTCATCACTATCTATGTGAATGATTTCAAACTCTCTTTCCTCCTCATGATTTTCTTCTGCCGCTTTCACTTGTTGTTTATGTTGATCAGCGGTTGTCATTGATGTCAACCCAAGAAGCACCAGGGGCTAACCCAATGTTGCATGGGAATTTTGACCTACCAAATTAATATATTCTGGGTAAATATTGCTTTTTATGGTTTCTACTTGTCGAGATGTTTCCATTGATATATGGCATGCCATGTAATTCTTCACGGTTTGAGAGATATTCATGTTTGAAGTTTGTACCCCCAGTTAGTGGGCTAAAACCCCATGGGGTTTGGGCATGGGTCATTGAAAAGTCATAATTAATATTTTTTAAGCTCCTAAAATCACTCCCACGTTCACGTTTTGAAGCCCCTCTCAGCTTAAGAATTTATATAAATTGTGATCCTCATTTCCTCCTTATGCAAGGGATTCAGCCATCTAAAACAAGTCATCGTGGAATTTTCGCTCTAAGGTTTTTTCTACGAAGGTTCAGAAGCTAAAATTTTTATGAGATGAAGCTGACATCCTAAGCAAGCTGCAGTAAAAATTTTAGATCAAGGTGCACAATATTTTTGGATATATGATCTATGGAAGTCAGGACTTTTGCAGGCTCCTGAAATTCATCTCAAAGAAGTGACCTTTGTAAAATCGTCATAACTCTCTCTCTGAGTATCGGATTGAAATTCTGTAAAAAGTGGCAGATATTGAACAGTCTATAGTTTTTTTTCTATCAATTTCAGAGCCAAATGAAGAAACAGTGACACGTGGCACACCGTAAAAGTGCGCTCTTCTGAAACAGTCCATAATTAGGGCATTGTGAGAAATTGGGTATAACTCTCTCTTGAAGAATCCAAATTGGGTCAGACATAAGGCGTTGGAAATATGATTCAAAGAACTACTATACGACCAAAAATCAGATATTGAATATCTGAAATAAAATAGATACACCAGATTCAATATCGATCTCCTAGAAGGTAAGAAAAAGCTAGATCATGTGTTGTCAAGGATTGCAAAGGACCAAACTTTCTACAGCAGAAAAGCAAAGCAAGGTGCAGAAGAGGGTAGCATGACAAGAGCAGCAACCAAGGTGCATAACAACAGCAATAATTTCATCATATGAAGTCTTCAAGTGGGCAGCACTGCATACAATCATTGTAAAGGTATCATTGTACTAAGTCATTGTAAATACATTGTTGTAAAAATTGTACTAGTGTCTATCTGCCAAGGGTTGAAGAGGCAGTGTTGGGAGGTCTAGGATCATCATTAGGTGGTTGTATCAAAGTTGGGGTTATGGTATAGTATATCTTCTTCTTCTACATCATTCTATATCATTGTAAAGTGGACTATTTTCCCTGGTACGGGAGTCCATTCTTCTTTTATTCTTCTATAGGGTGGTAGGGTGGTGCTAGGGTGAGTTGTAGCTCATTGGGTGTTGGGGAATCCGTTCAGTTTAATATTGAAGAATCTCAGGCATTGGAGCGTCCATCCAGTGAGAGCTGGAGAAGAATTCTTTTCTAGATTCTAGGAAGTTGGAGCTTTATTTTCAATTGGAGTTGAATATTAAAGAATTATTAGAAACACATTAGGTGCTTTTTGTCTCGGAGTGGGTTGTCACCTTATAAACTGTGTGCATTTATGTTCCTCTTGTTTTTTGCTATCATTGTACAAAAAATGATAATAATTGAAGATTAACTAATGCTCTAATTGAAAGGAATATTGATTAACCATCCCCCCCCCCCCCTCTCTTAGTATTTCCAACAGTTTACCTTTGTCATTCATTTGAGTTGAGGAGGATGGCATGACCCCTTGCCCTTTGGAGGCAGCAAACACATGCCTCTCTCCTCTTTGATAGGTAAGGGGGAAAGGTGAAACAAGTTTTACTTGAAAACCTTGATCATTAATGATCTTAGGACTACTTTTCTCCTCATGGATGATCTCTGTATGTGCATCTTTTTCACCTTGCCCTTGACTGCCTTCTTCAGAGGAATTTTCACTATCTCTCATGCTAGCATCACTGTTAAGACCCTTAGTACTGTCATCCTCTATTTTTGTAATGCTAGAGGTGTCCTCATATTTGCTTGGTACATCTTGATCTCCATCACTGTCCTCTTTTTCAACATTGGACCCACTGTGTTTATTTTCAAACTCAGCCTCTATTTCATTGTTTGCACTTTATGTGGGGTCACTGCCATAGGCACTCTCATTAGTCTCTTTTTTATTTTGGTGGTCACTTTCTTCCTCATTAGGTGAGTTTTCTTCACTTCTCTGCCCACTTTCTTCTCTGTCTTGCCTATGGTCTTCATCTTCAAACTCAACCTCTGTTTCATAACTTGTATCATCTTCATTTTTTCTATGCCCACTATCCTTATCTTCAGAATTTGTCCCTTATTTATCATATATATTGTCCTCTTGGATGACTTCTTCTTCACTGTCTGGTTCGTTACCCTTATTATTGGGCTCACTGTCTTCATTGTTTTGCCCACTGTATTTTCTTTCAAACTCTGTCTCTTGGTTGCTTTTGCCATCTTTTCCACTGTCTTCTTTGTTCTCTTTGCTACTTTCATATGCCTTCTCTCCACTGTCCTTTGTATTTTCAGTGTCATCTTCTTCATTTTTTACTTCTTCTCCTTGACTGTCATTAAGCTCACTTTTTTGGTCTTTTTCTAGCTCACCGTTTTGGTTTTGATAAGTTACCTTTGTCCCTGTATCCTTAGAGTCATCTTCTTCATCATTTGGCCCACTGTTTTGGTCTTTTTTCTCATCATTGGGCTCACTTATTTCATCTCTGTTTTCTTCTTCATCAACACTTTCTTCTTTGTCATTTCCTTTATCACTTTCTTCTTCCTCTCCTTCATTTATTTCTTCATTTTCATTTTCCTCTCCTCCATTTCTTTCTTCATTTTCATCTTCCTCTCCTTCTTTGTCATTTCCTTTATTACTTTCTCCACTTTCATCTTCCTTTCCTTCATTTCTTTCTTCACTTTCATCATTGATTTATTCTTTTTCATCTTCCCCTCCTTCACTGTTATCTTCATGTCCTGATTTTTTAGGAGAAGGTGAAAGAGGGAGGTTTATTTGAGGAGATGAATCATGTGAAGAGGATAAACCAAGGTTAGTGGAGGGTGATGGAGGTGTGTGAGGAGAGTTGAGATGATGATGGAAGACTTTGCAGAGGGATAGGCAGTGGAGTTGTGAAATCATCATGGGAAATGAAAACCTCCCATGGGATGCCTTGTTGTTCTAGTTGGTGTGAGACAATCACTTTGATGAGGGAATGATGAAAAAGGCTTGACATTTGTTGGGATGGAGGCCTCTTTTTCATTATGGAAGACATTTTCTCAATACTTTTACAAATGTAGTAGGGAAAATGTAGCAACTTGGTTTTGGTAAAATTCATGAGTAGTCTTATGTGGTAGGAATAGATTCTGGAGAACCTACCCTCACAGGTGAAGTATTTCATAATGATCTTCATTAGGAGAGAATATCTATCCAATAGATGAGAAAAGGAGAACATGGTTTTGAAACCAGCTTGACAACTTGGTTTCAAGAATGGGTGATAGTGGCTTAGGTCCAGATACATTTGTTTGAACCACCTTTCTCCTATGCAAGGTATTCCAGTGGCCATAGAGATGGCATTGGTGGTCAACTCAAAATTCACCCCAGCTAGGTGTACCTGGTGGTTATGAAGATTTAGGACAAATAACTTGGTCAACTGAGGGTGACTCTAGATCTTTTGTTCTCTCTCACAGAACTCATAGCATCCTAATTATTGAAAACATGAAACTATAGTAAGAGAGGTTATCAATTCTTCAGTGCTTATAGGTTCAAAACTATTTGGTTTCCCACCCTTCCTCTGCTGCCCTTTATGCCTTTGACTTGCCTCACCGTTGTCAACATTCTCTTCTTCAGAAATTTTTTCCTTCACCCCTACCTCAATACCTTTAAAAATAATTGACACTGCTTGTGGAATGATGTGAAAAGGGTGGATGAGATGGTGAGGTTGCAATGAGGTCAAGACTTAGCAGTGTGGAGACCAAGTAATTTCGTTAGGATTTCACTTCCTTCTCTAAATTCAACCTTCAATTTTCTTTATAATTCTACCTTTATAAAAATAGTAATATGTGGGAAAAACTTAAATACCTCTCAAAATATCTCCACAGATGAAGAAACAGGCTCAAAACATATGGTGGGTAAGATGGGCGCCTCCTGCATGCATTTTTAGGCAGCTCCTGAATGCACAGGAGCGCAGCAGGTCACCTCCTGCACGCGGGTTCAAGCACCTCCTGAATTCACAGGAGCACAACACGGGCACCTCCTGCACACGTTGTCGAGCAATGCTGAACAGGTGGTCGTGTGTGTGCCTGGGGGGTCCTGAACATGCAGGAATGCAGCACGGGTCACCTCCTACACACTGTTGTGTGCCTCTTGCACCTAGTTAGGTGGAGTCTACATGTTGAGAGGTCAGGCGGAGTCTGCACGTTGGTATGTCAGGCAGAGCCTGCATGGCTAGGCGTGCAGCGAGTGTGTCGGGCCTCGGGTGGAGTCTGCACGGTGACAGTCGGGCAGAGTCTGCATGGTGAATTTTTTATAGGCGTGCAATGCCTCTACACAGGAACACAGCACCCTTCAGAAAATTATATGGGCAGTGCACACAAGAGCACAATGCCCAGAAAATCTGCCCAAAGACTCTATCGGGAATTTTGAAAAACTTGAAAACCCTCAACTCCTTTGCAAATAACAAAATGGTGATTGGGAGATATTGCTTGGGTTGATTTTATACTCTTTTGAAAATATTAAAGATACAAACCCACTTTACTAAGGTTATTTTTTGGTTCTCTCCCTTACTAATATGCCCCTTTTCCTTTTGCAGGCAGTGTCATAAAAAGCAGTGTTTTTTTACCCTTTCATTCTTTTAGGAGTTTGGAAATTTTTTAAAAACCCTTGGCAAACTGGTGATTTTTCTTGGTTTCTCCATTTTAACATATTGAACCTACGCATCTCTGTCCTTTTTTGCCTCCTGCATGGATAATTGACTGTAAAATGATAGTTTGTCCCTTTTTAGACTAACACCTTTTCAATCCTTCCCTTTGGTGTAGTGAGATAATGTTGTCTTAACAAACGTTAGAAATTATTCCCTGGCATTATCTTCTAATCTCTTCTTGTAGTCACCAAGGAGGCTTTTCACTCTGATTTTTTGTTTATTGAATATTTTATTTGTGCACACTTGTACTCATGTGCCACTGTCTTCAGGATCTTATGCATGGGCTCTTTGTTGGGCAGCACTTTACAAACAATTTGTCATGAAACCATGATCCCCTTTGTGAACTTAGGCATGTTGTATCTCTTCAGAAATATAATATCATTTATGAGTTTAGGCTTCTCACTTTGCATCTTTTCTATTGTTAACCATCATAAAGCATTCATGCAGAAATTCTTTAACATGGGAAAACCGTCTTTATGTAGACTTAATGCTTTGATCAAGGAGGTACCTTTGGAGGCCTTTAATGTCTTTGGACTATGATAAGTTCACCCTTGTTTCTGTCTTGACTTCAACTTTGAACATTTGTAGAAATAGTATTTTTAGAAACCATGGCAATGCATAACCTAGGAGACCCTATATGACTTATTGGAATGTCCTTTGAATAGGTATTTGACTGAAAAGCTTGAATCAGGGTCTGGAGGTGAAGACAGGGTTTTGACACACTTTTATGCATTGTCACCCTAGATAGCTAAAAACATTAATTTATCTAAAGATTTTAGAAAGGGAGTTTTAAAATCACCACTGCTTGAGGCACATGGTGAGTAGGGGAAAAAGTTTGGTTTACTTGGCAAACTAAGGTGTGAGAATAGAAGACTTAGGTAAATAGACACCGAGTTTTAAAGTCAGACGTGGCAAACATAGTGAGAGTGAGGTACATCAGTCCATGATTTGGTCTTCGGGGAGTGATAGGATGGCCATGCCTTGATAGAGTAGCAGGATAGTGAAAAAATTATCCTAAGGATAATGAAGGTAGTGAGATTTCTAGAACTCACAATATCTATGAATTTTTTTTCTATAAATATAAGACAAGAAATTAGTCATCTAAATAGGTAAAAAATTACTGATGACTAATAGTGGTTCCACTTGGGGAGGGTAGCTCCTTTTTAGGAGGTGTCCAGAATTTCAGATCTATTGGTTTATGAAGACCAGTGCCTCATCTATTGGGCAGATTTTCTTCTTTTCTTTTGCTGCTGCTTTCCCTGAAGTAGTGATTTTGATAATCTGAAAGCATGATTAGCTCAACTTCACCTCTACCTACCCAACCTATTTTCCTAACATTTTCTCTTCCTCGGGTGCACTTGAACTGGCAAACCCATTGACATATTTTCGTTTTGAAAGTAAATAAATAAACTATCTACTTCTACACTTATTTCTTCCAAGAGTTCAGATTATGCTAGTGAACTCTTCTTATTCTCTACCTAGTCTATTTGACTGTCAAGATTAAGCAGTATGAAAAACTTCATTCTCTAAGCTATTTGAAAAGAAATTTAAAGCATGAATTGAACCAGGATTAGACAATTTGATCCATCATGCGTCGTGGCATCAAGACAAACTGCACACAAACTTTATTTTCAAAAGAAAAAAACTAGAAGGTGTGAGGGCTATGTTTCATCATTTTCTAAGCATACCTATCCTTCTCTTTGGTTCATATTTAAGCATGTGGAACCAGTATCTTTCGTTCCTAATCTATTTTCTTCGACAAGTCAAGATTCAATGATTTGACCAACATTCTTTCACTAACTTATCAACAAAAAATTTAAAACATGTTCAACCATGATTAGGCTAGATGACTGAACAAGACATTCTTTTGCATTAGTAGTGGCATTTAGGCTTGCACACTTTCAGTACTACTATTTTTTGGGTATGGTGTTGTACCTTGTTTTTGAATCTGCCCTCTTTTCTACTCTTCTCTATGTTTTTGTGTTTTTTTTCTCTGTGGCCCTTTCTTCAAACCATGGTATGTATAATGAGTGAAAGCTTAAAACTAAGGATATTTACAGTAATGATGTTTGAGAATCCTGTCTTCAAAAGGATCTCCTAACATTCTTTGTCCATTCAGCTCTTGTAAACATAAATCATAATTACCTTCATTTGAAAACATGGTATGAGGATTTTTCCAGGATTTCTCAAACAATCCATGTTCTCTTTAGTGTTTCTTCTTTGACTTTTGTTCACCAAATTTGTTTCTGTCAAAGATCTCCCTAAGGTAGAAGAAGTATTCTTTATTATTTTGAAACAAATGATGATGTCATCAATGTATTCCATAGTGAAAAAATTGCAAATAGGAGCCATAGTTCTTTGGAAGGTGTCTTCAGCGCTCTTTAGCCCAGGAAGCATTTGGCTAAATATGTAATCGTTCTCAGGAAACTTGAAAAAGTCTTTAAGCTGACATATTTGAAGTGGTACCATCTGATGGTAACCTAAAACACTATCATGCAATGCCAATTGGTTAGAAAACCCTACCCTTTGTGAAGCATGATCTATCTTGGGAAAAAGGTATTTATTCTTTAGGAAGGGTTGATCCAGGTATCTGAAGTCTACACACAGCCTATGTCCTTTTTTCTTCTTTCTAAGTGACATAATTTGCCTAAGATTCTCATGATTCTTTTTGAAAAGAGGGATTTTTAGGACAATGTCTGTGTTACAAGGTTTTAGACTAGCCTACCTACACACATAAGTGTTCTGAATTTTTTTTCACAGTCTTGTATTTCTTTGTTTTGTGTGTAGTGATAAAATTTTAGACAACTTAATCATTTCAGGATTCTTAAGTTTACCCATGCTATCTTCCTCTATATCAGCTTTAGCAAAGATTTCTTTGGGATCTATAGCAATATTTGTGGGAATTGACAATTTTTCTAAAAGGGAAAAATTCTTGGATGATGAAGTATCTAGGTAAGGCAAAAACATAAGACTATCTTACTCCAAATTCCCAAAGATTTGTGTTTTGTGAGGGTATTTCATTTCTTCTGGATTAGCAAAAGGAGGAAGTTGTTCTTTTGTGGTTTGTCCTTTCTTTGAGCAATCTGATTCATGTTCTAAAATGATTTTTGTTTCTGACATTTCATTTTAAATTTGCAGAAAATCAAGTTATGTTTTATCATCGTGTGGTGTTTCAAGGTCGTGATAGTTTTGACTGTCGAACTCATCATACAGGGACTGATCTGACTGTTGTAGTGTGCCTAGATCTTCGTGATCTTCATCCACTTGTTCATATAGGTCATTTTCATTATACAAGATGAATGAGTCCAAGTCTAAATGAATGGAATAGATAGGGGTCTTGTTGGGTCTATCTAGGCTACTTACCATATACTTCATGTGAGATTCCTGATAGAGTCTCCTTGTTTGGTTAAAAATCGGGATGGTAGCATAAGAAATGTCAAGTTGGAGATTTCCCAGAAGCTTCGTTCCCCAAGATCGGGGCAAAAGCATTCCATACTTGGGGGGAATTTCAGCCACTACTATGTCCATGACCAAGCTCTTAGCACGGATTTGTGTAAGGTTGACACATAAATCCTTGATTAGGCCCAAGAACTTAACCCTGCTTGAATCGAAGGAATACAGATCTTTGTAGGGCCTGGTTATTTTGAGGCCTAATCTTTCCATCACTACCTTTCGCATGAGGTTGTGAGAGGCACCAGAGTCTAGCATGGAATTATGCAGGATTTTTTCGTGTATGTTTAGGCTGACATAGAATGGGGGAATGGCTCCTTCTTGGTATTTTCCATCTACTTCAAGTCCAAACAACAGCTCTGGTTTGTCATCTGTCAAATTCAGAGTATTAGTATCATTTCCTATGTTTAGAACTTTTAGAACTTGAGATTTGTACATATTTTTGAGCTACCAATTCAGTGAGAGGCATGGTTATTTTGATTTTAGCAATATCTCCTTCAAAACTAAAATTTATTTGAGTTTTGGACATATTTACATCAGTTTTATTAGCCATAAATTTCTTCACATTTTTAATTTTTTGATTTTGATTTGGGGCTTTGGTCAACATAGTTTTCTCAGGGCCACTATTAGAAGTACTAGGATAGCTTGATTTATCACTTAGTTGGCTAGTTTTTCCTTTGAAGGATCAATTTTCTTAGCCATGGTGTTGTTATTGTCTACTGTTCTTTTAAGAATGTTTTTGGGGGATTTCTTAATAGCAGTGTCTGAGTTTTTTTTCCTGGAGTTGTCTTGATTTTTATTACTCCTAAGATCATATTGCCTATGGACTTCCATTGTGGCATTTTCTAATCCCAATTCGTGGTCTTTGGAATCTTCATAACTTGTTTCATCTTGGTTTGAGGAGAAAAAACCTTGTTCTTCTTCTGTGAGAAAAACATCACCCTTGCTATCAAAGCCTATTAAGTTTAGATGATTTTCATCTGGTTGTTCAATATCTCTTTCCCCCTCATCAACATAGTCATCTTGGAAGGGTGGCCTGATTTTTTGATCACTTTCCCTTTGTCTAGTTTGAGGTGGGTTTCTTCTAAAGTTCTGATTCCGGTTTCTGTTTTGGGGATTGGGTTGGTTGTCCCTAGGGGGTGCTCTTTCGTTTATGCTTATTCTCTCCATCATTCTTTCCATGGTTCTAAGAAGGTTGTCAATATTGGAATCAGATGAGGAGATTGAGGGCATGGTGTTATCTTTGTAGGCTACCCTTTTTTCTGATCTTAGCCTGGATCTTTTTTCAATTAAATTGGCCTCTACACTTATAGCTCCCTTTTTCATGTCTTCTAAAGTTAGGGGCTCTCTTTCTCTTAGTTGATAGGCCATGTCGGGATCAAAACCTTTCGGGAATTTAGCTAAGGCTAGGCCTAGTGGGGGTTTAATGTTTGGAGTTAGTGCATTGTAAACACTATTGAACCTAGTGCAATAGTCTTGGACACTTTCCCCCGTGTTGCTTTTAAGACTGCTATATTTCGAGAGGATCTGAAGAGAGTTTTTCTTAATTTCCCATTTGTTTATGAAAATCTGGTAAAGGGAAGGGAGATCGTGTATGCTATTGGGAGTTAGGCTTTAAAACCATTTCTTAGCTTCTCCTCCTAGGCTTTGGGAAAACATCCTCATTTTCATGGTTTCCTCTTCTAATTCCATGTAGGCAAAAGAATCATTCATTCTATCTACATGTTGTTGGGCAATGGTAGATTCTGCCCCGGTGAAGTGTGGGATTCTGGATCAGTAATCATTTAGCAAAGGTACTAATGGTTGTGGTAAAACCAGGGGGGCATACCAAGCTGCCATGATAGGAGCTAATGGTGGATTTACAAGCGGAGGATTTGTGATATGAGATGGAGTGGTTTGCACAATGGAGATGTGAATGGGTGTGGCAGAAGTACTCAGACTAGTAAATTGATTCTGAGCAGACTTGGGGTGAAAAGAGCCAAAGTGGTGGAGAAGTTGGAAATCAGGTGGTGTGGAAGGAGAAAATTCTCCGTTAGGACTCTGTTGTAAGTCTATGGGCTCAAGATTGGTATGGCCAACTTCTACTCTATGACTTGGTTCTGAAAAGGTTTCTTGTATGGCATAAGTCAAACTGGGGATCTTGCAAGGCTGTAAGATGTTCAGGTACAAAGCTTGCTTTATGAATGGTCCTATTAGTAGCCAAGTCTCCAATTTCAAAAGTTTGCCACAAAATCATTTTTGGGTCATTAACTATAGTGGGGGGGTTTGGGTCTGGATGAGATCTGGTATTGATTCTTCGCGAAGCCAGATTTCAAACTCAAAATTTAGAGAGGTGGAAATTTTTTTGAATTCTTTTTTTTTTTGAAAAGTTTACCTCTTTTTGTGCTAAACTCACACAGTGTGTGACTAGGATTCAAGACTTCTCAAGGTTGATTCGGCATAATCCTATAGGAGTCTATGGACACTAGTAAAGTTAGAATGCCTACTGGAGGCAAGTGGAGTCGCTAGGTGGATATTTTTAGTTGTTTTTGAAGATATGTGTCAATGGTTCGCCACTAATACTAACAAAAAGCCAATCTAGAAATGTTTTGGGGTTTTCTGAGTTCTTATACGTAGCCCTAAGGTTTGTGAGAGTGTCCTATAACTGAGTCATCATTTTTCTAGGATGGTGAAATAACTAGATTCTACTCTTTGGCTATTAACTTGAGTTCTCTATGATTTGATGAAGGTTTCTGAAGTCCTAAGGGATACTTAGATTATCACTGACATCAGATTTTGCATCATGATCACCATTGTGTTAGTGATAGTGATGAGGTGGTTACAAATCACAAGATTTCAAAGTTTAACTGAGGGTTAAATGAGTCTATAATAGTTTCTTAGGCTACTATGTACTCAGTACCACCGTGATCGCCATTATGTTAGTGTCCCATGATTTGGTATATTGCTAAACCAAATGACAAGGTAACATCAGACCAGTCTTTGGAGTCCTATGACCTATCCTTCTTGGACTCAGAGAGGGCTCTCTCTATTATGTGAAGGATTTGAACTTGTTCGCTTTGGATGGTTGATTTTAGGCTAGTTGTTAAGTGTAGGTTTGTTGTTTGTTTTCGTTGGGGTAAGATGATCAAGTAGGATAGATGGAGTGAAAGGTTGTCAAATCAATGGGTTATGGAGTCTATGAAGTCATTGATATCTCGATAATGAATCGGGGTACATCACAAGGAAAATATAGTGTATTTAATGGATATTTAAATTTTATGTGTGAGGTGAAATGGACATTAAATTTGGGAACCAAGGTAGGGCAAAGGGAAGTTAAGAATCCTTTTTCAAATACCTATGAACAGAGAGATATTAAGTACTGATAAGCAAAAGATACTATTTATGAGATCGAACACACCATTTACTCAATAACAATACTTTTAAACAAATACACATTCAAGATATACAATCCAGTGGAGCAAATGAAGTAAGACAACTTATCTAACTTCAATGATTCTACTTTCAAGATTTGAAAACATATAAGAGACAAATAGAATTAATAAATGAAGAGGGAATGCCTAAAAATCATTCATTAAACTATAAATAACTTTGAGGAAAACCGATAAGCATATACAAAGGGCAAGATCGAAACAAGACCTCTTTGGCTTAACCTAATCAATCAATACATCAAATATAGATTTCAAGACAGAGTTTAGATAGCATAAAACAAGTAGGGCTTACCATGAATCATGTTTTTAAACTAGAATATTAATCCAATAATGAAATATACAAGCTTAGGTGGTCCTAAGGAGCAACTAATAATTCCTTAAAATAACCCAGCAGAAGAAAACATGAAGACAATAGCAAGCAGGAGGACTGAGGTGCCTCAAACAATATTTCTCATCCTACACTCTTCTGAGCTATTGCAATATAGAAATATGGACATATGAAAAACAAGAAAAAACATGAACAAATGAGAGATACTTCACCATTAACTAAACTCAAGAATCCTACAAGCAAGCCTTCATCATTATCAACCAAGGAAAATCATCCACAAGCTCCACAACACTAGATTGTTCTTCAACTTCCAAAAACCATTTATTGCTCTTAAAAAAATCAAAGCCCCTACATTTACAATGAGTCCCCATGCTCTATTTATCATGCAAGGAGAAGAAATATCTAAGATAGTATCTAGAAGCCTACTGGCCAACAAGAATTATCCTAATTTGTCCTTGAGGCCTTACAAGGCCCAACGCACAAAAATATCTAACAAATATCTTTTCCGGCCATATATAGCAATTAAATTGACCTTTGAGGCCTGAAATGCCTCTGAAAAAATTTTAAATGCACATTCTTCCTAGTCAACCATAGGAGAGTAGCACACTGTGTCAAAATTTGAAATTATGCCAGGAGCGCAGCACAGAGACAGGAAAAATAGGTCTTTTTGCAGCAGTGTTTTGGAGACCTTCCTGATGTCGGAAAATGATCCGTGATGGCTCGTTGGAAATCCATTGAAGTTTAATTTCCATATATACCTTTATTTCTTCAATCTTAACTTTATTTATTATGCCAGGAGCGCAACACATGCTCAAAAAAGTGGGCAGAATGGTGAAACAATGAGTGTTTTTTACCCTTTTGGGGGACCAAAACTACTCCAATTGAGCTGAAAATTAGTGAGCATGCTCCTCGCATGATGAGGAATCCAAAAATGTAAACCTTTCTTCTTGAATATTCCTTGGTAAAAAACGCAGCACAGGATGTGCTGTGCTCTTAGCCTCAAAAAATTGCAAAAAACAAAAAGTTGTTCAATTTTTCCCAAAATTGGTGGATGAGTGCCTCATTGGTCCTGGGAGACCTGTAGAGAAGCTTGGGCCAAAATATCAAGGCTATCTTGATCTTTTTCCTCCTTTAGCACTTGGACCTCATTTTGGGCAATTTTGAGTTTTTTCCTTGCAATTTGGTTTCTCCGTGCATAGTGCTTAGTCATTCTCCTCTCCAAGTCCAAGTTTTTGTTGGCCTTTTCCAGTTTAGCTTCAAGGTGTATGTTAGCCCTTTCAAGCCATGATTCCCTATCATGCTCAATTTCCACGGCAAGGAGTTCAGTGGGGGGAAATTGTTGTGCTTGGGTCGATTCTTCTTCTTTCTGCTTTGCCAATGCTTTCCTAAGACCCATAGTCCTAGGTCTCCTTCTAGTTTGACCCTCTTCATCACTACTCTCCTCATAAGTGCCCATGAACTCCTCTAACTTTACTTGTGATATTTGAGCCTCTTTCCAGTACTTGAGTGCTCTTGCTTCATAGATGGATTTTTGGCCACTCATCTGTTTTCTTTGCATCTGATGGAAGTAAATGACATCTTTAGCTCTTTCTAATTCAACTTCCATGTCTCTGATCTATGCATTCCTATCTTGTAGAAGGGAGTTTGCAATTCTTGTTTCATTTTCCTCATCACTGTCTATGTGGATGAGTTCAAACTCTCTTTCCTCCTCATGATTGTCTTCTTCCTCTTTCACTTGTTGTTTACCTTTATCAATCATTTGAGATGAGGAGGATTCCATGGCCCCTTTCCCTTTGGAGGCAGCAAACACATGCCTCTCTCCTCTTTGATATGTAAGGGAGAAAGGTGAAACAAGTTTTCCTTGAAAACCTTGATCATTAGTGATCTTAGGACTGCTTTTCTCCTCATGGATGATCTCTGTATGTGCATCCTTTTCACCTTGCCCTTGACCACCTTCTTGAGAGGCATTTTCACTATCTCTCATGCTAGCATCACTGTTAAGACCCTTAGGACTGTCATCCTCTATTTTTGCAATGCTATAGGTGTCTTCGTCATTGCTTGGTACATCTTCATCTCCATGACTGTCCTCTTCTTCATCATTGGACCCACTATGTTTAATTTCAAAATCAACATCTATTTCACTGTTTTCACTTTTTGTGGGGTCACTGTCATAGGCACTCTCATTAGTCCCTTTTTTAATTTGATGGTCACTTTCTTCCTCATTAGGTGAGTTTTCTTCACTTCTCTGCCCATTGTCTTCTTTATATTGCCTATGGCCTTCATCTTCAAACTCAACCTCTATTTCATAACTTGCCTCATCTTCATTTTTTCTATGCCCACTATCCTTGTCTTCAGAATTTGTCCCTTCTTTATCATATATATTGTCCTCTTGGCTAACTTATTATTCACTATCTGGTTCGTTACCCTCATTATTGGGATCACTGTCTTCATTGTTTTGCCCACTTTAGTTGCTTTGAAACTCTGTCTCTTGGCTGCTTTTGCCATCTTTTCCACTATCTTCTTTATCCTCTTTGCTTCTTTCATATGCCTCCTCTACACTGTCCTTTGTATTTTCAGTGTCATCTTCTTCATTGTTTACTTCTTCTCCATGACTGTCATTTTTTTTTTCACTATCATTAGGCTCACTGTTTTGGTCTTTTTCTAGCTCACTATTTTGGTTTTGATAATCTGCCTCTATCCCTATATCCTTGGAGTCATCTTCTTCATCATTTGGCCCACTGTTTTGGCCTTTTTTCTCATCATTCAACTCACTGCTTTCATCTATGTTTTATTCTTCATCAACAATTTCTTCTTTTTCATTGCCTTTATCACTTTCTTATTCCTCTCCTTCACTTCTTTCTTCATTTTCATTTTCCTCTCCTTCATTGCTTTCTTCATTTTCATCTTCCTCTCCTTATTTGCCATCTTCCCTTCCTTCACTGCTATCTTCATGTTCTAATTTCTTAGGAGAAGGTGAAAGAGGGAGGTTTGTTTGAGGAGATAATTCATGTGAAGAGGATGAACCAAGGTCAGTGGAGGGTGATGGAGGTGTGTGAGGAGGAATTTGAGATGACGATGGCAGAATTTGTAGAGGGATTGGCTGTGGAGTTGTGAAATCATCATGGGAAATGAAAACCTCCCTGGGATGCCTTGTTGTTCTAGTTTGTGTGAGACAATCACTTTGATGAGGGAATGATGAAAAAGGCTTGAAATTTGTTGGGATGGAGGCCTCTTTTGCATGATGGAAGACATTTTCTCAATACTTTTACAAAGGTAGTAGGGAAAATGTAGCAAATTGGTTTTGGTAAAATGCATGAGTAGTCTTATGTGGTAGGAATAGACTCTGGAGAACCTACCCTCACAGGTGAAATATTTCATAATGATCTTCATTAGGAGAGCATATCTTTCCAATAGATGAGAAAAGGGGAACATGGTTTTGCAACCAGCTTGACAACTTGGTTTCAACAATGGGTGATAGTGGCTTAGGTCCAAATAAATTTGTTTGAACCACCTTTCTCCTATGTAAGGTATTCCAATGGGCCATAGAGATGGCATTGGTGGTCAGCTCAAACTTCACCCTAGCTAGGTGTACTTGGTGGTCATGAAGGTTTGGGGCAAAGAGCTTAGTCAACTAAGGGTGACTCTGGGTCTTTTTTACTCTCTCACAAAACTCATAGCATCCTAATTCTTGAAAATGGGAAACTATAGTAGGAGAGGTTGTTAGTTCTTCAGTGCTTATAGGTCCAAACCTATTTGGTTTCCCACCCTTTCTCTACTACCCTTTACGCCTTTGACTTGCCTCACCACTGTCAACATTCTTTTCTTCAGACATTTTTTCCTTCACCCCTGCCTCAAGACCTTTAAAAATAATTGACACTGCTTTTGGAATGATGTGAAAAGGGTGCATGAGATGGTGAGGTTGCAATGAGGTCAAGGCTCAGTAGTGTGGAGAACAAGTACTTTCTTTAAGATTTCACTTCCTTCTCTAAATTCAACCTTCAATTTTATTTATAATCCTACCTTTAGAAAAATAGGAATATGTGGGAAAAACTTAAATACCTCTCAAAATATCTCCACAGATGAATAAATATGCTCAAAAAATATGGTGGGCAAGACATGCGCCTCCTACATGTGTTTTCGGGTAGCTCCTGAACGTGCAGGAGCTTAGCAGATCACCTCCTGCACGCGAGGTCTGCACCTCCTAAATGCGTTGGAGTGCAGCATGGGTGCCTCCTGCATGCGTTGTCGAGCAGTGCTGAATGGGTGGTTGTGTGTGTACCCAGGCAGTCCTAAATGTGTAGGAGCACAGCGCGGGTCATCTCCTGCACATGGTCGGGCAGAGTCTACACGTTGAGAGGTCGAGTGGAGTCTGCACGTTGGTATGTCAGGCGGAGCCTCCACGGCTAGGCGTGCAGTGAGTGTGTCGGGCCTCAGGAAAATTCTGCATGGTGACGATTGGGCGGAGTCTGCACGATGACTTTTCTACAGGCGCACAGTACCTCTGCACAGGGACGTAGCACCCTTCAGAAAAGTAAATGGGCAGTGCGCACAGGAGTGCAACACAATTTCATAGGAGCACAGCGCTTGTAAAATCTTCCTGAAGACTCTGTCAAGAATTTTGAAAAACTTGAAACCCCTCAACTCCTTTGCAAATAACCAAATGGTGATTGGGATATGCTGCTTGGGTTGCTTTTATACTATTTTCAAAAAATTAAAGATACAAAACCACTTTACTAAGGTTATTTTTTGGTTCTCTCCCTACTAATATGCCCCTTTTCCTTTTGCAGGTAGTGTCATAAAAAGTAGTGTTTTTTGACCCTTCCATTCTTTTAGGAGTTTGGAACTTTTTAAAAAACCCTTGGCAAACTGGTGATTTTGCTTGGTTTCTCCGTTTTAACATATTGAACCTACGCATCTATGTCCTTTTTCACCTCCTGCATGGATAATTGACTGTAAAATGAGAGTTTGGCCCTTTTTAGATTAACACCTTTTCAATCCTTCCCTTTGGTGTAGTGAGATAATGTTGTCTTAACAAACTTTAGAAATTATTCCCTGGCATTATCTTCTAATCTCTACTTGTAGTCACCAAGGAGGCTTTTCAATCTGATTTTTTGTTTATTGAATATTTGATTTCTGCAAACTTGTACTCATGTGCCATTGTCTTCAGGACCTTATGCATGGGCTCTTTGTTGGGCAGAAATTTACAAATAATTTGTCATGAAACCATGATCCCCTTTGTGAAATTAGGCCTGTTGTATCTCTTCAGCAGTATAATATCATTTATGAGTTTAGGCTTCTTGCTTTGCATCTGTTCTGCTATTAACCATCATAAAACATTCCTGTAGAAATGCTTTAACGTGGGCAAACTGTCTTTATGCAGACTTAATGCTTTGACCAAGGAGGTACCTTTGGAGGCCTTTAATGTCTTTGGACAATGATAAGTTCACCCTTATTTCTCTCTTGACTTCACCTTTGAACATCTGTAGAAACAGTATTTTTAGAAACCATGGCAATGCATAACCTAGGAGACCCTATATGAGTTATTGGAATTTCCTTTAAATAGGTCTTTGACTGAAAAGCTTGAATGAGGGTTTGGAGGTGAAGACAGGGTTTTGACACACTTTTATGCATTTTCATTGCTGGGCACCGAATCTGGCTATCTCTCTGCCCATTTTTTCCATCCTTTCTGACCCTTTTTGTTTAATTACCTACATTTTCCATGTTAAATACATGAGGTAAATACCCCTGACTTGTCCAATTGGAATATTTTAATTAATGAAGTAGAGTCACAGAGTTTTTACCTAATTGTGGCACTAATATCTGTGTTTGAACGTAGATTGGAAGACAGGAACCCTTGCTCCAGCAGTTTGCAACAGAATCGGTAACATGCAGCTAAGGGGGAGAACACAGCTGGAATCACGACTCCCTGCGCCTATTCTCGGCCTCTCTTTATCCAGGATATTTGTTGTTCATGCCATTCCAACCAAAGTCCATTTCTGAACAAGCAGTTATCATGTTTCAGGGAAATTTGTTATTCCCTTGTACTGTGTATAAAATGGACATTGTTACTATAATTGGGGGTTCCCGAAGGGAGATTGTAATCACATTTTTATAGATCAATAAAATACCTTTTTTTCGGCTGTCCTTAAGTGTTCCGTGACTAATGCAGCCCCTGATCAGAGAGTTGGGCCCACTCTTCTGATCAGGTGCTGCGTCTGTGTATATGTGTGGATTATTTCTGGTTATATTTGTTGTTATTATTTCTTGTCGTTAAAGATTGTTGAATGTCTAGTATTTGATTTTACTTCACAGAAATGTTTTGATTGTAATCATAAACCCTTGGTTGAACGAACTGCGTGTTTGTCCCTGCATATACCTTGTGCGTTTCCTTGAAAGGATACGCTCCCGGATTGATAAAATTAATGTCGGATTAGGGTGGATAAATTATCCCTACCTGAACACCAACATTTTGGCGTCATTGTCGGGGAGGCTAACAATGTGCAAATGACGATTCAAACCAACCAAAGGGTTAATATCTCATCCTGGGGAGAGAACGAGTTTCCTCACTCTGCTTCAGGTCCTGAGTGTAGGTATTGATTTTGGTTTCTTTATTTTTGTTTTCATTTGGAGTTTTGGGCCATCTTCTTGTCCCGGGGAGGGAGGAGTCTTTTGACACCCTGCTTCAGATTTGGGAGTATTATGTCTTTTTGTGGGTTGTGTGGTTTTGGTTCTTGTCCCTAGGAGGGAGGAGTTTTTACGCCTTGCTCTGGGCTTGAAATCCTAGATTTTTGTTTCCCTGTCTTTCTCGTCTGAATTCTTTTATCTTGGGGAAGGAATGGTCTTGTGACACCTTACTCCAGGATTGAAGCATTGTAGGTTCATGCATAGATCCTCCTTTACACCAATTTTTGTATGAACAAAGAATCAAATAAGAGGGGCAGACTGAGAGCCCCAAAGAGGGGAAGACCATATTTGGGGAGAAAAACTTACATTCAGTAGATAATAGAAAAGGCGGAGTCCAAAGAATCTTCCCACGCAGCTGTAAGGCCAAGGGCTAGGAGAATGAAGTCCGAGAGTCAGTCAGTGGATCGGCCTGTGCAGGCCAAGGTACCCCTGGGCGATTTGGTACAACAGGGTCCTCCAATGGTAGAAGAGACAGTTAACAGTGGACTAGATTGAGAGGACCTTGTGTTGGTAGAAGAAATTGCAAGCAGAACATCGTCGGAGTCAGACTACTCTAATAAAGAAAAGGAAGTTGTAGTCAAGGGACTGAACTATCAGGATACAGGAAAGAGAAATGAGGAGGTATTGGTATTTCCAAGAGACTGGGGAAGGGCCACTAAGGTAACTCATGTTCCAGTAGTCAGGAGTTCCCGGCTATCCTCTACAGAGCCTGTTGAAATCCCCAGAGATTATTGGAAGATATTTATGGCTCCCACAACCTCCACTATCAAATTTCCCATTGGAAATTTGGGATCTGGCGCGCCTACAAAGCCTATCCCATTAGCAGCTTTACCAAACTTTCATGGGCTTGTTTCAGAGGATCCCAACACGTTTCTATTTGAATTTGATATAGTGTGTCGGGCTATGATTACATGACAGATGCCCAGAAGTTAAAAATTTTCCCTTCTACACTGAAGGGGGCGGCTTTGCGATGGTTTATGGGCCTTGGAGGAAAATCCATTTCCACGTGGGATGATGTGCAAACAGCTTTTCTGGAAAATACTAGGATTACTACAAATCCCGGAACGTCAAGGAGGAGCTTTTCAAGTTCACATAGAAAGAAGCCGAAAGTTTGGAAGATTGTGTGGAGAGGTTTAAATACCTCTTGCAGAGGTCAGGACATTCCAATTTGGATAAGGAAATCTTGAAGGTTATTCTCCTTCAATCCTTCCGAGAGGACTCAATGGAATTATTGAATATCGTGGGAAAAGGAGACATTTCTAAGGAGACCTTTGAAGGTATTTGTGACTTGTGTGTCCTGTGCTAGAGGGGGCTTGCAAGGAATAGACCAGGGATCCGTTCAATAAAGGGATCTAGCGGGGGTGTCACGAAATCAGAAGTTGGGAACCTTATAGACAACTTAAAGATGGATATTCTCAGTACCCTTTCAACACAAATGGATACTTTGCAAGTAAAACAGAAGCAACTGGAACTGGATAGGGCCACGGCAATCTTCTGCCCGAAGTGCAAGAAGAATCATCTAGAAAGGGAATGCCCATTAAATTCTGTAGAAAATTGTGATATCTATGAGCTGAATCATGTGACAAGCTCATGCCCTTCCTTGCCAGGCCTGAAGTGGTGTTTCAAGGAGCAGGGGAGGACACGGAGCAACTATACCTCATGGGTGCCAGGAAGCCATGGCAACTTTGACCACCAATGGGGAATCAAGGTATGTACCCAGATTCATCTCAGTATTTTAATAGTTATAACATGAATCCTCAAACTATGCCTTGTCCCCCTATGTGGCCACAATACCAGTACCCACTATGGCAGCAGTGGAACCCTCAGGCCTGTATGAGCTCACCATGGGCTCCAACCTAGAGAGGACCCTCTTTAGGGCAGTTTCCTCAACAAATGTCATAGTATCAACTCCAATTCCATTCCAACGTACCTCCTGGTAATCAACCTGTTCATTCTCAGCTTCCAATGCAGCCTAACCCTAATCCCAATAATAAAGGAGCTCATCAAGTTGATGTTCTTAACCTGCCTTCGTATAGTATCTCCACTGCAGAATTGTATGAAATGAATTTGTGATCAGGTCAAACAGTTGATACCCAACCCCCTCCGGTTATCATTGAACAACTTGATAATGAAGACAGAGAGGCACATCCAGCCAATAGAGAACCAAAACAAACTGTTAAAAGCCAGATGCATCCTGTAAAAGAACCTCAATCTGAACCGCCTTACCCAGAGAGATTGATTATGAGTAAACCAAGGGCACAAGCTGAATTTGATTTATTAGGAGAATTTCAGAATTTATTTGTTAAAATCCCCTTGTTACAAGCTATGAAGGATGTGCCAATTTATGCAAAAATCTTAGGGAATATTGTTTAAAGAAACCTACAAATAAAACTAAGGACCCCCTCACTATACATGTTATAGGAAAATTATCGGACTTCATGATGGGGAAATCAACACCAGTGAAATATGGAGATATGGGGAACCCAGTTTTGACAGTACAGATTAATGGAGTGGAAATTCCAAATGTGCTGGTAGACCTGGGCGCTGCCATTAATGCCATCACTAGTGAAACCATGCATGCATTAGGCCTTCAAAATTTGAAGCATACACCCAGAGTGTTGGAGGACATGACAACTTCAGTAGATGCATGGCATTACCCTGTCGATTTCCTGGTTTTGCATACACAATCTTCAATAGGTGGTCACCCTTTGATTCTTGGTAGGCCTTGGCTGGCTACCATAGACACCTATATTGGATGCCGATTAGGAAATATGGTCATTTCTAATGGCCTTAACACCAAGAACTTGGTGTTATACCCACTGGAAAAACCCGATGCACCTAAAAAGTCAGCAGGTGGCAAGAAGACTGTATCTATGGTGGAAGTCGAAGAAGAGAAAGAAGTGAGACTGATCCTTACTATCAGGTAGGCCCTTCAGTTGAAGATGGAATCAAAAGACGATGTGATCACCTCCTTCATGAATGATCCTTGTTCCATTTCAGAGTCAATTCAGTAGGTCTTAGAATCTATTCTAAGCGATGAAACTCAGGAGGACATTGAAACAGTGGAAGAATTGGAAGAAGATGTTGAAGCACCTCGTGAAAGTGTCCAAGTGGAGATGGAACAAGGGAAAACTCTGAATATCAATCCAGGTCTGTCAGAATCCCAGAGGAAGCAAGTGATAGATGTTCTTCAGAAGTATAAGGAAGCTTTCACCTGGGATTATTCAGACATGAAGGGCATCCCTGATAACCTATGTACCCATCATATATACATCAAGGAAGACTGTCGTCCTATAAGACAACCTCAGAGAAGGATGAATCTGACATTGAAGAACATTTTGAAAGAAGAACTTCAGAAACTACTGGTTGCAGGCTTTATTTACCCTATCTCAGACATCCAATGGGTCTCACCATTGGTAATGGTCCCTAAGAAGAATGGTAAATGGTTAATATACGTGGACTACCAGGAGTTAAATAAGGCAACGCAGAAGGATCATTTTCCTTTGCCATTTATCGATCAAGTCTTAGACACATTGACTGGTAAGAAATTTTTCTCATTTCTAGATGGGTTTAGTGGATATAACCAAATCTAGATTACTCCTGAGGATCAGGACAAGATCACTTTCACATGTCCCTGGGGAACATTTTCATACCGGGTCCTTCCTTTCGGCCTGTGTAACGCCCCTGCGACATTCTAGAGGGAAATTTTGGGAATCTTATCTGATTTGATAGATGATGGTGTTGAAATTTATATGGATGGTTTCACTCCATATGGGGATTCATTTTCAGAGGGGCTGAAAAATTTAGAAAAAGTTCTTGAAAGATGTATACAAGCGCGTGTTTCCCTGAGTACATTAAAATGTTACATGATGATGGAAAAAGGAGTTGTTCTGGGAAATTTTCTCTTGGCTGAAGGAATCAGAATGGACCCAGCAAAGATAAAGGTAATTCTGCACTTTCCAACACCTAAAACACCCACATAGGTATGCAATTTCATTGGCTATGCTGGTTATTATAGGTGTTTCATAGAAAATTTTGCAAAATTTTCACACCCATTATTTCAATTATTGAAAAAAGATTCAAAATTTGTGTGGTTAGATGACTGTGATGCAGCCTTCATGAGAATTAAAGAATTAATCTGGAGTGCTCCGATCCTTAGAGGACCAGACTGGGCATTACCTTTCCACATTCACACGGATGCTTCTCAAAAAGAAATTGGTGTAGTACTGGGATAGCAAGTAGATAAAATACCTTATGTAGTCTACTATGCTAGTAAAAATTTGGCTCCTGCTGAATTGAACTACACAGTGACTGAAAAAGAATTCCTTGTTGTTTTTTACACCTTCAATAAGTTCCGGCATTATATTACCGAGTATTCTACTTTTGTGCATACTAATCATGTAGCCATCAGGTATTTTATGAACAAACCTATTATCCTTGGTCATGTTACAAGGTGGTTTTTACTACTACAAAAATTTGATATTACCAAAGTAGATAAACCAGGGAAGGATAATGTGGTTGCATATTTCTTATCTAGATTACAACATGATGGTAAGAATACACCAGTTGAAGATAATTTTCCAGATGATCATCTTTTTGTAGTGTCTGCGAGCACTCCATGGTATGCAGATATTGCTAATTATCTTGCTACAAGTGAGGTCCCTCGTCACTTGTCCTATAAGGAGAAAAGGAAGATAATTCACAGGAGTGCTCGATATTCATGGATGGCAGGATATCTCTTCCATACAGGGATTGACCAGCAGATTCGGCGTTGTGTGGCAGGAAATGATATTTATGAGATTTTAAGGGCTGCACATGATGGACCCTGTGGAGGACATTTTGTGGACAAACGGACAGGCCATAAGGTGCTGCAGATGGGATACTATTGGCCCTCCATATTTCGTGATGCTCGAGATTATATTCGAAGGTTTGATAGCTATCAGAGGATGGGACAACCTGGGAAATCAGACGAAATGCCTCTTCAACCCCAGATAGTCCTTGAACCATTTGAGAAATGGGCCATTGATTTTTTTGGGCCCTTTAACCGACCTTATCATCAAAAATCCTACATCCTAGTTTGTATTGATTACGTAATCAAATGGGTGGAAGCTAGGAAAGTCATCAGAGCAACAGAGCAAGTGGTGTCAAATTTTCTCTTTGAAGAAATATTTGCTCGGTACGGGACTCCAAGAGAAATTGTATCAGACGGAGGATCACAGTTCACATCCCATATGATAGAGAAATTGATGTAGAAATATGAGGTCAAACATAGAGTAACAACCCCCTATCATCCACAGGCGAATGGGCAAGTAGAGAGTACAAACAAGGTATTGGAAAATATCTTGACAAAGACAGTAGCAAGTCATTGCCGGGATTGGGCACAAAAACTTCCAGAAGCTCCATGGGCCTATAGAACAACAAGGTGGAATACAATGGGGTTTTTTCCATTTGAATTAGTTTATGGGAAATCCCCCCTGTTTCTGGTAGAATTTGAAATAAGCACACTCAGGACAACTTTGGAAGTAGGCTTAGATCTATCAGAAGCATAGAAACACTGACTGGAACAGCTGAATGAGTTATATGAGATTTGATCAGCAGTTGTACAGAGAACTACTATTGTTCAACAACAAAGAATGAAATGGCATGACAAATTTATCAAAACTAAGGTGTTTCATGAAGGTGATTGAGCGTTACTGTATGATTCCCGATTTAAGGATTTCAAAGGCAAACTCTGCACTCGCTGGATGGGACCATATCAAGTGGATGCAGTGTTTGACAACGGAACAATTAGATTAATTACAGTTGATGAGAATCAGACCACATTTGTGGTGAATGGACACCGTCTAAAATTATATCATCGTCTAGCCTCTAAAGATGCCTTTGTTAAAATCATATCAGATTCAGCTGAATTAATGGTTATTGCAGTAGAAGACACTCTCACTCTGCATTAATAATAATAATAATAATAATAAAATAAATAAATAATATATATATATATATATATAAATCTAAATATATATATATATGTGTGTGTGTGTGTGTGTGTGTGTGTGGTTATTACTCACTTGTTTGTGTTTTTGAAAGAATAACAAAACAATTATGGCCAGGAGGAAAGTAACATTCGGTGTGTTACTCCATCAATGTTGTTATAGAAGTAAATTGTTTCACTAATGTTGTTACTCTGCAGTTGCTGCTACATTGCCGCTGCTATTACTCTGAAGTTGCTGCTACACTACTGCTATTACTCTGAAGTTGTTGTTACACCGTTGATGTTGTTACTTCGAAGTTGCTGCTACACTACCGCTGTTGTTACTCCGAAGTTGCTGCTACACTGTCGTTGTTGTTACTCCGAAGTTGCTGCTACATTGCCGCTGTTGTTACTCCGAAGTTGTTGTTACACCGCCGTTACTGTTACTCTATAACTGATGTTACTCCGTAGCTGTCGTTACTCCGCAACTGTTGTTACTCCGAAACTGTCATTACTCTGTAGCTTCCGTTACTCCACAACTATTGTTACTCTGAAACTGTCATTACTCCGTAGCTTCCATTACTCTGCAACTGTTGTTACTCCGAAATTGTCATTACTCTGCAATTGTTGTTACTCATTTCTGATTTTACTCCACCTTAAGGTAAGTCCGTAGGTACGTCTCCGTTGACTTTATGGATTTAATTAAATATTCCAAAGGACGGTTAAAACGTGCTGAGGACGGCCGTCATTTAAGTTGGGGGGAGGGTATTGTCATAATGGCTGATGGCGTACTTAATAAAGGTACTTATGACATACGACTTGTATCAAATCAAATTTAATGATCTTAAGTACTTTGTAATTATATCGTTGAGTGGGGATGCGTACCTGTATGCATAAGAGTCATATCATTCACCTCTCAAACATTCTGCATTAAATCTTGGACCATCTAACAGTACCACTGCAAGCTGTCAATTAATTTCAAATGTACCAGTATTGTCTTATCTATTATTTTCGAAAGTGACCATGACGCTATTACAGTTACCAACAGTTCGGAGCTCTGTCACTCCCCCCCTGCTAGCTAACTGTAGTCATCGTGCTGCTTCCGCCTTCGTAGAAATGGGTGGTCGATCTATGCGCCATGAGCCCGATGATTCAACAAGAATCCGACACAATAGGGAATTATGGCAGGTATTTGAAAATGCAAGTTGGGGCGTCTACTTTGACAAATTGAATGGCTGGGATGAAGAAATTACAATGGAATTTTCATTGAATCTGGAGGAAGGAGTTTCTTAGGTTCGCAGACTTGAAATTCCAGTCACAGAGGAAACTATTGCAGAGGTCAGTGGATTGCCATAGGGAGTTGAATGTTGGTTTTCTAGAAGAACCCCTGTTCCCGAATTCCCCGAAGATTTTCTCCAAGCCAGAGAGAGCATCGCGTAGAAGGGCCAAGGATATGATAGAACTTCATTGCTGCAACCATGGGGCAAAGTTGCAGAGACTATGATTAAATATATAACATGCAAGGGAAGATATTCCACTGTTTTTAAGTACTACCTGTGCATATTGGCGGACTTGTGGTTTCCCCAAGCGGAAGCCTTTTCAATGAACGTGCCTTATTTTCTCCTAAGAAGCCTGAATTTGATGGCGAACTCTTCTCGAGAGGCATGGCAGGTGTTGTCAATCCTTTCCCACCATGGGCTGGTGCGGCTGTTAGTGTTGAATGCCATTGACAATATTTCGATTCTATGGGAATGGTTTCAAAACTCCACAGAGGAAGAAATAGAAGCTGACATGGCTAATAGGGCAGAGGAACAGGAAGCTATGCAAGAGGACGAAGGAGAGGATGAGGATGTGAAGGGAAATGAAGAGGACGATTATGTTGATCAGGAGGAGCCCGAGGAAATGGAGATGGAGCCCAAGGAGTGTGAAGAAGAGTCGGCTTTCCAAGTGCAAGCTGAATCGATTGAACCCGTAGAAATTCATACTGACACTTCGGTCGGGGCTGTTCCACAAGAACTAGCCCAGTCCGTGGAGCCAATTGAGCAGTTGGACAGAGCAATTGGCATAGAGGCCACTCCATAGGAATCCCCTGTTAATATGGAACCTATGGAGGAGGCAATAGCCACCACTCTGACTACAGAGGCTACAAGGGAAATGGCAGGAGGATCAAGGAGTGAGGCCGATGCTACTCCACAAGAACCAGTGTCGGCCTGAGAATTGAATGAAGAAAATTTATTCCAGTTTCCTGTCTTTTTTCCTAAGGGAGCATGGGTAACCCACTCCCCACAGAAAAGAGAAGAAGAAAGTGTTGCCATTCCTATGGCTTCAAATCTAAAACGAAGGCTACAACTAGAAGAGACCCCAGCAGACACATCAGCAAAAGGGCATCTTACTGGGACACCATTGTCTGAGGAGAATGTACTTGACGAAAGAACAGACATTGGTGGAGAGGAGGGACCAAGCAGAGTGGTCCCGACGAATGCACCAATGGCACATAAAGGCATAAAAAGTGTAAAACAGGAAAGAATGGAAGAAGAACAGGCAGTGGAAATTGGAACGACTGTCGGTCCAATAGAGGTGTTTCTGAGGGATTCACCTCCAGCTGCCAGAGTTGAGGGAATATAGGTTAAGCAAGACGAAGCAGAGTTGTGCGGGCCGCGAAGACCCCCTATCAAGCAAAGATATCAATATCAGTTCAAGGAAACCATGCAGTTAAAAATGGAAGTAAGAAGTTTGAGAATAAGAGTGCATAGAATGCAGAAGCAAATAAATCAGTATAAACGGCAAGCCAGGAGACCTAGGGTTGACAGGGTCAAAGCAGAAACAGAGATAGAACCAATTGAACAATTATTTGAAGCCAGAGAGTATGACTTCAAGGCCGAACTACAGACATGGAAGTCTACTACGGCCCAGTACAAGAACGAAATCAAGAGAACTAAAGAAAAAGCCTCCACGACCATTTTTGGATATGTGGAGCATATAGATATTATGAAGTTAAGACATGCAAATCAACAGCTCAAGATCAAGCAGCTGGAAAAGCAGGTGGTCGAGCTGAAAAATTATAAGGAACAAATGTTCAATTTGGTGCAAGACGTGATGGCATTTCGTCCCCCTGCTTCTTGCTATTCTTTTTTTTTACATGAACGTTTTCTTTTATTTTGCATGGAGAGTATTAAGAATGAGGTTAGCTATGAGATTTAAGATGGCATGCAGTTCCTCTGGATCATGAGAAATCATGATGTGCCAACTCAGCATTTGATGTGTGAGTTTTATTTGCATGGGTATCTATTGCGGTTGGACAGGGACTTTAATCCAGTCCCATATGTGGGAGACATCCATCTGAGGGCCTTTACCACTTATGTTTTCAACCAAATTCATTGGCAGAGGGCTTGTGACACTTTTGAGTCCAATCAAGTCACAAAGTCGTTTATAGTAAGGGGGGAACATGAGAGACCAGACATAGTGTACAATAAGCACCATGCCTCTTTGAAATTTGAAGAGAATAAAGAAAGAATGCTAAGGACACAAAGGTGGTGCCTTGATCTTTGTATTAATCAGTTAATTGTTTCTTAGAAAGAGGCCCTCGATTGTTGTCAGAGGAGATGGATGATGTCACCAACAGCTGTCTGGAATAGAGAACCTTTTGGGGCACCTAATTTTTCACGAGCACTTGCCAGGGTACCCAGATATGTGGCATGCATCCAAACATGTGGGATTCGGTGGATGGGACTTCGGTTACAGTATCATGTTATTTGGTTGCCTGCAGAAGTTTATACCCCTGCATATAATGTTCCAGCAGACTGGTGGAAGGAAGTTCTCCTCTCAGATGGATTTAAGGTTCCTGGGATGGAGATGGCTTTAGAGTATAATCTTGTCGGGCTTCATGAAGCTCACAGTTTGCAGAACCTAGACCTGCGAAGGCAGCAGACTACATGAGGGCATGCAGAAGGCTAGTTGGGGGGAGATGTTGGGTACCGAATCTGGCTATCTCTCTGCCCATTTTTGCCATCCTTTCTGACCCTTTTTTTTTTAATTACTTACATTTTCCATGTTAAATTCATGAGGTAAATACCCCTGACTTGTCCAATTGGAATATTTTAATTAATGAAGTAGATTCACGGATTTTTTGCCTATTGCAGCACTAAGATCTGTGTTTGAACACATATTGGAAGACAAGAACCCTTACTCCAATAGTTTGCAATAGAATTGGTAACAGCCAGCTAAAGGGGGAGTGCGCAACTGGAATCACGACTCCCTGGGCCTATTCTCGGCCTTGCTTTATCCAGGATATTTGTTGTTCGTGCTGTTCCAACCAAAGTCCATTTCTGAATGAGCGGTTATCATGTTTCATGGAAATCTATTATTCCCTTGTATTGTGTATAAAATGGACATTATTCCTGTAATTGGGGGTTCCCGAAGGGAGATTGTAATCACATTTTTACAGATCAATAAAATACCTTTTTTTTAGCTGTCCTTAAGCGTTCTGTGACTAACGCAGCCCCTGATCAGAGAGTTGGGCCTGCTCTTCTGATCAGGTGCTGCGTCTATGTATAAGAGTGGATTATTTCTGGTTATATTTGCTATTATTATTTCTTTTCGTTAAATATTGTTGAATGTCTAGTATTTGATTTCACTTCACCGCAATGTTTTGATTGTAATCATAAACCCTTGGTTGAACGGACTTTGTGTTTGTCCCTGCATATACCTTACGCGTTGCCTTGAAAGGATACGCTCCTGGATTGATAAAATTAATGTCAGATTAGGGTGGATAAATTATCCCTATCTGAACACCAACAGTCATCCTAGACAACTAAAAAATTTGATTTATCTAAAGATCTTAGAAAGGGAGTTTTAAAATCACCACTGCTTGAGGCACTTGGTGAGTAGGGGAAAATTTTTGGGTTACTTGGAAAACCAAGGTGTGAGAATAGAGGGCTTAGGTAAAAAGAAACAGAGTGTTAAAGACAGAGGTGGCAAACATAGTGAGAGCGAGGTACATCAATCCATGATTTGGTCTTTAGGGAGTGATAGGATGGCCATGTCTTGACAGAGTAGCAGGATAGTGAAAAATTTATCCTAAGGATAATGAAGGCAATGAGATTTCTAGAACTCACAAGATCTATTAATTTTTTTTCTACAAATCTGAGACACGCAATTAGTCATCTAAACAAGTAAAAAATTACTGATGACTAATAGTTTGTTATGGAAATCTCAAATGTGTGGTTACCAAGGTTATGATATTTTCGATACATTAACATTTTAATCTAAACACAAGTGGGTTTGTTCCTTTTAGGTGTTGTTTATCCATGCATATTATTATTTCCTGAAATTTTAGAATCCTCCCAAATTCTCAATTAAAATTGGATTCAAAATTGTTTTATTATTTATAAATTCCTCCTTAATTCCAACTCATCAAATTGAGAGCTAAGATCGATTGTTTGTCTTCAAAATGCATTATAGTTAATAGGTTTGACCAAACTATTTGAAAACTTTTCAAGAATGGTTTAGCATGATTTGTAAAATCTTTAAAATTATATAAATAATGACTATACATTATTGCACCAAATTATTGGCTAGTTTGTCATTTCGAATGAAATGGTTGAATATGTTTGATTTTTTTAATTCTTATAAAACATATACATTTGTGATATTACTTGGTTGAATTTTATTTTACAGTGAAGCAGAATTTAAGATTTTATTAATACAAAAATTATATTAAACAAAAAATATTTTTTTGATGGGTAAAAATCAAAATAAAAATCCATGCAAAGGACAATTAAAAAAAAATAAACACCCATAACAAGTTTAACAAATTTACTTGATGAGTAAAAGTGTCCATCCAATTTAAATGTGTTTGGAATGCTTCTCTTAATCCTTTTCAAATATCAAAATAAAATCTACAAAATTCCAATTAATTGGTTACCTTCCTAAAATGAAATATACCATTTAGATATTAATGATCATTAATTTAACATAAACTTTAAACTAATTTAAATTGGAACTACTACCTTGTCCAACTAGAACACGGAACTCAACCAAGTGAAATTGCTTAATAGATAGGTTAAGAGAAGCTCAAGCAAGTGGCATTGCTTAATAGATAGGGTAAGAGATATTCTGGTTAATTTAAAAGTTTTAAAACATAGATAGTTTGAACTAGAAAATAAAGGTGTAAATTTAGATGCAATAGTTCTAATGAGAAATGGTATTCCTTCTCTAACAAGTATTTCTTAATTATGGGTCCTTAACTATGGGGGTGATATGTAGTGTAAATTTTGTTTGTATTTACTTGATCATTTGGAGAATCTACACCTCCAAAGACTTTTTGAGAATAAAAAATGTTTTAAAATACACAGATGTGTAATCATCAAAGAACAAAGAGAATGGAGAACGGTAGGGTTTGAGGAATTGTAAGGTTTAGGTAACTTGCAAACTATCAAGTAGAATTCGAAGGGGGGGAAATATTGTCCAACTGTTGGTAAAGTAATGGATGTCGCGTCATGGGGGGGAGCAATCCCCTCCTACTAAAATGTTACGACAGGAGAGAAAAGCAATAAACAAGTAGGGTCACATGGAGGATCCACACATAATGTTGGGCTGGTACTGGGGGCAGAATGGAAAGAAAAAACAAGAGGAAAATGTGTGCCACGAGCACTGAAAAACCCAGATTCATTATTTCAGCAAATAAATTATATGAGTACAGGTGCTACATGAAATACCATGCACTAATATGTAAATTCATAGGTATCTGGCTAACAGAAAAAGATTGACTGAAATGGATACAAGCAAATCTTAGAAAATTATATATTATGGAGCAATGCAACACATAAAATATGCAGAAAATAGAAGCACACAAAACACATAAAACCAGAGAGACACAGATATACGTGGTTCACCCAGTTTGGGCTACGTCCACCCTCAACAACCAGTCCTTCCTTTCTATTATCCAGCAAAATGAAGAGACAAAACCTACAGCAGATCCGTTGTAATATCCTCTGTTCTCTCTCATAGTCTCCCTATCTGTTTCCCGCTCAGAGAATACACATATGTTACACAGCCGCAATACAATACCCTCATACAAAGAGAGGGGTTGCCTTCTAGGTCAAAAAAACCCTAAACTAAACATAACTTCTACCGTCAGATCATCTGTCTAATGAACGACCCAAATTGATTAGAAATTACTATACTTTTACAAGGCAATTTTACATATGTTTTTAGCTTTGGGAGCGCAGCCTCGAAACTCCCGCTGGGGGACCGTTGGCCCCCGGACCCCCCAGCCGAGGAGTCATCCCCCTCAGACCCCGTGGGGGTGACAAGTCCCCCCCACACCCCCTGTTGTAAGGGTGTACAGTTTTCCTGGGATATACATCCAGCTAAAATAAGGATCTCTGAATCAGGATGAAAATAAGGCTCCACACCCAACAATCTCCCACTTGGAGACTGATTGTAGCAACTCCACCGCTACTTCATTTGCTGGACAATGACTCCTCTTTGGACCTGGCTGTTTCTCATCTTTGTCATCATCCTTAAAGACTAATTGAAACTGAGCACATTCTCATTTTCTCCCTAGTTACAAATTTGATAGCATATCTGCAGGATTCTAGCTAGTGTGTATCTTTTCCAGCTTCAACTCTCCATCTTCCAATACTAACCATATGAAATGGTACTTGAGATGTATATCTTTAGTCCTAGAATGAAATGTTGAGTTCTTTGCAAGATGAATGGCACTTTGGCTATCACTATATAACGTGCCCATATCATGCTTCTTACCCAAATCACCCATAAACCTTTGTAACCAAATCATTTCTTTACTAGCCTCTGTAGCAGCAACATACTCTGCTTCTGTTGTTGAAAGTGCAACAAAACTTTGGATTTTTGAAACCCAACTAAAAGCTATTCCACCTACAGTAAATACATATCCTATAGTGCTCCTTCTATTATCTCTATCACCTGCCATATTTGCATCAACATATCCCTGTAGAGCAATTTTTGAACCACCAAAGCATAATGCTTGATTTGTGGTACCTCTCAAATATCTGAGAATCCATTTTACTACCATCCAATGTTCTTTTCCTGGATTATTCATGTACCAGATTACAACTCCCATTGCATGTGTAATATCAGGCCTTGTGCAGACCATTGCATACATTAAGCTTCCAACTGTTGATGCATATGGAACTTTAGCCATATAATCCATGTCTTCTTGGGTCTTTGGGCACATCTCCTTACTAAGTTTGAAATGGCTAGTAAAAGGTGTACTAACTGGTTTTGCATTTTGCATATTAAATCTTTTCAACACCTTTTGTATGTACTCATTCTGAGACAGTGTTAATTTTCGATTTTTCCTATCTCTGGTTATTTTCATACCAAGGATCTATTTTGCAGCTCCCAAATCCTTCATTACAAATGAATTTGCCAATTTTTGTTTGAGCACATTTATTTCCTGCATGTTAGACCCTGCAACAAGCATGTCATCTACATAAAATAAAAATATAATATAGCTGCCATCATTTTTCTTTTTCAGATAAACACAATGATCAGAGTGACATCTAGTATAACCTTGTTCAGACATAAACTTTTAAAATTTTAGATACCACTTCCTTGGAGCCTGTTTTAAGCCATACAAGCTCTTCTTTAACCTACACACCAATTTTTCTTTCCCTTTGACCTCATATCCTTCTGGTTGCTGCATGTATATCTCTTCCTCCAAATCTCCATGGAGAAATGTTGTCTTTACATCTAATTGTTCAAGATGTAAATCTTCCGCTGCTACAAGACTTAAAATAGTTCTGATTGAATTCATTTTAACAACAGGAGAAAATATTTCATCAAAATCAATACCTTTCTTATGTGCAAACCCCTTCACCACAAGTCTAGCTTTGTACCTCTGTTTTCCTCCATCTTCTTCCTTCAGCCTGTAAACCCATTTATTCTACAATGTAGTTTTACCTACAGGCAACCTGACTAAGTCCCAAGTCTGGTTATGCATTAAGGAGTCCATCTCTTCTTCCATGGCTAGCTCCCACTTCTTCCTACTTTCAAGTTGCATTGCTTCTTCATAACATTTGGGTTCACCAGAATTAGTCAGCAATAAATAATATAATGAAGGAGAGTATCGTTCAGGGGGTCTACTTATCCTGGTAGATCTTATAACACCACTTGTGTATTTTATGTGCCCGTTGTTGTCGCACAGGTTATTGCCATCAGGCTGCTGATTTTTGCCATTATTTTCAAGCACCTTTACTTTTTTATCCTTTAAGAAGAACCTTGGTGTATCTTTCTTTCTTTTCTTTTTCCCCCGTTTCTCTTTTCCCCAACCATTTCCCAAGACCTTTTCATTGAATATTACATCTCTGCTCCTAAAGATTTTGTGATTTTCATAATCATATAAGCGATAACCAAAATCATTAACACCATATCCAATAAAGGTACATTTCTTTGATTTTGCCTCAAGCTTTGTTCTATTTTCTTTATTAATATGGACAAAGGCCTCAAAACCAAAAGGCTTTAAAAAATAGTAGTTTACCTTTTTACCTGTCCATGCTTCCTCTGGAATACCACCGTCCAAGGAACTTGAAGGCCCTCTGTTTATTAGATAAACAACAGTATCTACAGCATCTGCCCAAAATTGTAAAGGAAATCCTGCATGCAATCTCATGCACCTTGCACGTTCCATGATTGTTCTGTTCATCCTTTCTGACACACCATTTTCTTGTGGTGTTCTTGGAACTGTCTTCTCTCTACGAATTCCATGCTCTGAACAGTACCTATCAAACTCTTTGCTGCAATATTCACCTCCATTGTCTGATCTGAGACACTTCAACTTCTTTCCTGTCTCAATCTCAACCAAAGTTTTCCATTTCTTGAAAGTATCAAATACATCAGATTTATTCTGAATACAATAAATCCATGTTTTTCTAGTTGCATCATCAATAAAAGTAACATAATAATGAGAGCCACCGAGAGATGATACCTGAGCAGGTCCCCATACATCTGTATGCACAAGCTCCAATTTTTCGCTCTTCTTTTCTTTCCCAACTCCGAGAAATCTGACTCTCTTCTGTTTTCCATAAATGCAATTCTCACAGAAATCCAAATCAACATTCTTCAAACCTGGCAACAAATTTCTTGAGTGAAGAATCTTCATTCCCTTTTCACTCATGTGTCCGAGCCTATGATGCCATAATGCTGCATCTGCTCCTTTGGAAGTTAAAGCATTAACAGAGTTAGAAATACCATTGCATAAATACAATGTACCAACCTTTTTTTTTCATTACTGTGTCTTTTCAGACTCAAGTTTCATTCCAAAAAGTTATCACAAACCTTCACCACCTAACTGCTCGTTGAAAACTGAGATTTCTTTTAGATATGGAACATGCCTTACCTCCTTTAGCCATATTGGTTTCATTCTACTATTTTACAAGAACCTTACCCATTCCAACAATTTGATAGGGTTTATCATCACCCAAATGGACTTATCCAAAATCTCCTTGAACATAGTCATGAAAAATACATCAAACTCAACCATCTTGTAACACATCACCTGTCACATTTGATTCATGATTTTTTTCTTGCTGTGTGTCTCCTTCTTTTCCCTTCCGAGATCTACAGTCTTTCTTTAGGTGTCATTTCTTTCCGCATTTCCAGCACACTATCCCCGATCTGGAATTGGATCTGCCTTTTCTTGATTTACTGCGATATCCTGAGCTCTTTCCTCTTTCCATTCTTCTTCCCCTAGACTCTGCACTCAAATCATTACCCGATGTCTCACCGGAGCTTTTTCGTCGCATTTCCTTGCTAAGGATAGCACCGACAACATCATCAAACTTTAAAGTACTAGATCCAGAGACAAAGTTAATAATGGCCATTACTAAACCATTCCAAATATATGGAAATGAGCACAATAATAACGGAGCTCTAACTTCATCATCAAAGTTTACCCCCACAGAACTTAACTGACTGGTAATTGTATTAAAATCATTTAAATGGTCTGCAATAGATCCACCTTCCGACATCTTCATATTAAATAGTTGTTTCATAAGAAATACCTTGTTTGAGGATGAGGGTTTTTCATATAGTTTCGCCAACGTCTGCATCAAACCCTCTGTTGTTGTTTCCTTCGAAATATTGAAGGCGACTGATGCCACAAGGCACAACCGTACTGTTTCGAGTGCCTTTCTATCGAGAATGTTCCATTCTGTGTCTGTCATGGCCGCCGACTTCTTTGTTTTTCTGCTCAATGGTAGGTACAGATCTTTCTAATACAGATAATCTTCCATCTACATCTTCCACAATGAGAAGTTTTGCCCAATAAATTTCTCGACCCTAAACTTACCATCTTCTACCATTACTCCCACTCGAACCAAGAACCCTTCTTTCCTGCGAGTTTATCAGCCAAATGTACCTTCGGCTCTGATACTAGTTGTTATAAAATTATATATTATGGAGAAATGCAACACATAAAATATGTGTAAAATAGAAGCACACAAAACACATAAAACCAGAGAGACACAGATATACGTGGTTCACCCAGTTTGGGCTATGTCCACCCCGAACAACCAGTCCTTCCTTTCTATTATCCATCAAAATGAAGAGACAAAACCTACAGCAGATCCGTTGTAATATCCTCTATTCTCTCTCACAGTCTCCCTATCTGTTTCCCGCTCAGAGAATACAAATATATTACACAGCCGTAATACAATACCCTCATACAAAGAGAGGGGTTGCCTTCTAGGGGAAAAAAACCCTAAACTAAACATAATTCTACCGTTAGATCATCCGCCTAATGAACGGCCCATATTGACTAGAAATTACTATACTTTTACAAGGCAATTTTACATCTGTTTTTGATACAGGAAACAAAAGTCTCAGGTCAAAAATTGGAAGATATTCTTAAAACTTATAAACCTCATTATGAAGTAATGGAAATATATTCACACGACAGTACAAGGGGAATATCCGTCCTATGGAATCCAACTGATATTATGGCAGATGCCTGGATTGGCTTGCCCCGTATCCTCACAGGCCTTTTTTGAAAAATTAGAACGAAGGAAAAGATCCTGGTTTCCTCTGTCTATGGACATCATATTCCAGGAGAAAGAGAGGCATTCCTTAATAGTATACGAATGCTAAATAACATGAATACTGAGAAATATTACCTGTTGGGAGGGGATTATAACTTGATTATGAATCTGACTGAAAAGAAAGGAGGACTATGGAGGGAGGAGTCAGAGATGGAATTATTTAGGGACTTACTCACAGACTTAAGACTAGTCAATATCCCTACGGTGAATGGCAAGTTTACATGGAATAATAGACAAGGGGTTTCCCATCAAGTGGCCAAAATATTGGAAATATTCATAGCCTCTGAAGCTCTAATGAGCACAGACGTATACTATGAAGCATCCACCCTTCCTACCTTAGGGTCAGATCATTGGTCGATAAGCATAAAGTTCGATATGTAGGAATTCCAGAAGAAATTTCCATTTCGATTTGAAGCCTTATGGCTAAGAGATCCCAATTTTCTTGAAAAATCTAAAGGATGGTGGGAGGAAAATCAAATTTAGGGCAGTAACAAGATGCACTCTTTTCAGCTAAGGTTGAAAAACTTGAAACAAGAGGTTAAAAAATGGAATAAAAATGAGTTCGGAAACATCCACCAAGAAAAGGAAAGATTGCAGGGAGAAATGAAGTGAGTGCAGCAACAGATGATTTTAAATGGTAGGTCTAAAGAATTAGCCCTCCAGGAAGGAAATATTCTAAGCCAATTAGAAGAACACAGAAAACAAGAAGAGGTGTTATGGAAACAAATATCTCGAGTTTAGTGGCTCAAAGAAGGGGATAAAAATACAAATTTATTTCATAAGGCAATGATCTAGAGAATACAGCATAATCAGATATTTTCCCTAAAGGACCCTATAGGAAATCGAGTTCTCCAACATAATGAGATGAAAACCCTATTGGTCAACCATTTCAGAGAGATACTCACAGAACGTGATCACAATAGAGCAGCAGTTATTGACCATATCACAAGAAATATACCAACTCTTGTCACTAGAGATCAAAACCTAGCTCTCCTCATGGAAATCACTTATGAAGAGGTGGAAGAGGTAGTGAGGAATTTGCCCAAAAATAAAGCCCCTCACCCTAATGGTTTTACTGCAGAATTTTTCCAAGAATCTTGGTCTTTTATTGGAACAGATATATGGGAAATGGTAGATGATTGTTAGGTCACTATATTACTAGTATAGTCCCTTATTGTTGTTAGTGTAACCCCCTTATTGTTATTATTGTGCCCTTAAATTATTATTGTTAGGTCGGCTAGGATTACATTGTGGCCCCATGGACTCCCATATATAGAAAGGAGGTTTTGTAATTTGTATCATCCAAGAATTATTCATTCATGTAATGTATTGGAGGTTTCCCCCTCGAAGCGGCTTATTTCAAAGGCATTGATATCTCTTTTCTTCTATTTTTGGAGCTGGTTTCACAACATTTGGTATCAGAGCTTTGGATTCTAGGGTTACACTACTCCAAACAGGTCATCATGGAATTTTGGCTATAACGTGTTTTCTACGAAGGTTCAGAAGCTGAAATTTTTAGAGTGCGAAGCCAACATCCTAAGGAACATTCAGTGTTTGGCTCGCAATATTTTTAGAGATAAGATATTTGGAAGTTAGGGCTTTTTCAAGCTCCTAAATTTCACTTAAAAATGTCATCGCGGAATTTGCACTATAAATTTTTTTCTACAAAGGTTTAGAAACTGAAATTTTTAGAGTGTGATGTTGACATCCTAAGGAACATCGTTACAAAATTTCAAAGCTTGTCTTGCAACATTTTTGAAGATATGATCTGTGGAAGTTAGATATTTTTCAGGCTTCTGAATTTGATCTCAAAGAGGTGATCATGGGAAAATATTCATAACTCTCTCTCTGAGAATTAGATTGGAATTTAGTAAAAAGTGACTAGAAGTAAACGTACTGTAGTTTCCTGTCTATAAATTTCAGAGCCAAAGGAGCAAAAAGTGATCTGTGGAAAGTCGTACAAGTTCACTCTACTGAACCAATCCATAATTAGGTCATTGTGGGAGATTGGACATAACTTTGTCGTGAAGAATCCAAATCAAGTCAGACCTATGGCATTTGAAAGAAGCTTCAGAGGACTACTACAGGGCCAAATTTCAGATATAGAGGTTCTACAAGTATAGAGATAAGTCAATTTTAATATTGAGCTCCTCAAAAGCAAGTAAAAGGTGTGTATTTTTTTTTCAAATTGCATAAGTCTTCAGATAAGTCAATTTTAATATTGAGCTCCTCAAAAGCAAGTAAAAGGTGTGTATTTTTTTTTCAAATTGCATAAGTCTTGTTTGAAGAATCAAGTTGAATTGATTCCAAGGGAATATTGTAGAATAGATATCAGTATTGGGTTCTAAAATGGCGCCTAAAAAGAATTCAACACCCATTAAGCCTTCAGAAGGCTCTACCATGACTCATGAAGATGAAGAATTGCAACATGATCTATCAAAATTACAAGAGCAAGTGCAACAAATTTCACTCTCGCAAAGAGCAACAAAAAATGAAATGGAAGTTTTAAAGAAAGGCATGGAAGTGAAGATGGACGGTTTGAAGAAAGGCATGGAAGCTAAGATGGATGGCGTGGAAGCTAAGATGGATGGCATGGAAGTGGGCATGGAAGCTAAGATGGATGACATGAAAGACAACATGGAAAACATGAAGAATGATCTAAAATCATACATGGAAGGCTTGATGACAAGCTTAAAACCAGAAATGATTCCTAATGGCGGAAATATAGGAGAAGAACCTCATGATGAGAACAAAATAAATGTTAATCGTGATTTCATAAACTCGAATGTTGGTGGGAAGAACCACCATATTCCAAAAAATGGATATGAGGAAGTTTGATGGAAAGGATCCTGTAACATGGATACTACAGATGGAGCAATATTTTGATCTCCATAATGTGCAAAACACACAAAAGGTACGCATTGCAACTTTACATTTAGAACAAAATACATTTGTATGGTATCGATGGATTTGCTCCCGTAAAAAAATTGTCACTTGGTCAATTTTTACGGAGGAAATGATAGCACATTATGAGGATACAAAGAGCAACACCTTCTTTACCCAATTGATAAATATCAAACAAAAGGGTTTAGTGGGGCAACACATTGAGGACTTCCAAAAATTGAATATAAGGGTAACTGATCTTACAGAGGAACACAGGATTGATCTCTTCCTAGGCACTTTAAAGGATAACATCCAACATGAAGTTCGCGTTTTGGAACCTGATTCATTGGAGAAGGCATTCAGGTTGGCAAGAAAAGTTGAATGTAAAATTATGGCGAGAAGGAAGCCTACCACTCAATTCTATAAAGAAGGAAGTGTTGCTACGCCTAGATTTCCACAACCTACAAGGTTGACACCACAACAATTGGAAGAAAAAAGAGCAAAAGGGCTTTGCTACAGTTGTGATAGCAAATACACTAAAGGTCATAAGTGTGCTGAGAAGAAATTATTTTACATAGATTATGAAGAGGAAGAAGAAAATGAACAAGAAGAGGATATACACTAGGAACCAGCCCTAGAAGAGGGATAAATGAATCCGACCATATCGTGTAATGCACTGGCAGGAATTACCACTCCTCAAACTCTCAATATGGAAGGACATATCAAGAAGAAAAAAGGTAATAGTGTTGATTGATTCAGGTAGCACCCATAATTTTATTCATTGTAAGGTAGCCAAGGAATTAAATTGTTTCCTATACCCAGGACCAGAATGTCAAGTGATGGTTGCAAATGGAGGAACTATAAATCGCTCTGGAAAATGCCATAATATTAAGCTAACCATGGGGGAATATGTATTGACTAGTCCAATGCTTTCCATTCCTATGGGAGGTGCTGATGTTGTACTAGGAGTACAATGGTTAGAATCTTTGGGGACGGTAGCTTTTAATTTTCAAGAACTTTTCTTGAAATTTTTTTCAGAAGGAAAGGAAGTCGAATTACGAGGTATTGAAGGGAAGCCAGGAAGGATAATAAGCTCTAATGTCATGAAATATATTCTAAAGAAAGAACGATGAGGCGTAATTGCATAATTATGCTCACTAGAAGTTCCAGTAACAAAATCATCTATTTCTGTAGATCTCCAACAAGTCCTGGACAATCATTCCAAGGTGTTTGAAACTCCCAAATGACTCTCACCTATTCGTGATCATGCTCATGCTATTCATTTGATTCCAGGAAGTCTTCCTCCAAAAATCAGGCCTTATAGATATCCTTATGTCTAAAAGAGCGAAATTGAACGTATGATTGCAGAAATGTTAGAGGCGGGTATAATTCAACCTAATCAAAGTTCTTTCTCTGCTCCTATAGTATTGGTACACAAGAAGGATGGATCATGGCGCATGTGTCCGGATTATAGGGAGCTCAATAAGCCCACCATTAAAGATAAATTTCCCATTCCTGTGATTGATGAATTATTGGATGAATTACATGGAGCAATTTATTTTACCAAGTTGGATCTTCATTCAGGATATCATCAAATTAGAATCAAGACTGAAGATATTCCAAAAACAGCATTTCGAACTCATGAGGGTCATTATGAATTTTTGGTCATGCCTTTTGGCCTTACCAATGCACCTTCTACATTTCAAGGGTTGATGAATTCCATTTTCAAACCTTCCTTAGAAAATTTGTGCTAGTATTTTTTGATGATATACTAATCTACAACAGGTCTTGGAAGGATCATGTTGAACATGTTGACAGGGTGCTCAAACTATTGCAGGAGAAACAATTATATGCAAAAACATCCAAATGTTTCTTTCGAGTACAAGAGGTGGAATATCTGGGTCATATTATATCTCACGAGGGTGTTAAAGTAGACCCTAACAAAATTAAAGCCATTAAGGAATGGAAAGTCCCCAAGACAATAAAGCAGTTGCGAGGATTTCTCGGGTTAACAGGCTATTATCGCAAGTTTGTTAAGAATTATGTGAGAATAGCAGCACCTCTAACAACATTATTGAAGAAAGATGCATTTTCATGGACTCCTGAAGCAACTAAGGCCTTTGAACGTCTTAAAGAGGCAATGTGCCTAGCACCGGTCTTAGCTACACCAGACTTCACAAAAACCCTTATTGTGGAATGTGATGCCTCAGGAAATGGAATTGGTGCAGTTTTAATGCAGGAAGGAAGACCCATTGCTTTTGAAAGTCGTCCAATCAAAGGAAAGTATTTACAAAAACCTATTTATGAGTAGGAAATGTTAGCAATACTGCATGCACTAAAGAAATGGCGAACTTACCTAATGGGAAGACACTTCAAGGTAAAAACTGATCATGATAGTCTTAAACACTTTTTGGAACAAAGACTATCTTCAGAAGAGCAGCAAAAATGGGTCACAAAGATGTTGGGTTATGACTTTGAAATAATCTACAAAAAGAGAAGCTAAATGTTGTTGCAGATGCACTCTCAAGAAAGAATGAAGAGGTGGAAGCATTGCTTTGTGCCATTTCTATTATCCAACCAGATTGGATAACTGAAGCAAGGGATGAATGGAATAAGGACGAAGAAGTGTGGACACTCATTCAAAAGTTGCAGCAAGATCCTAGTACATCTGATACATTTAGTTGGAAAAATGATTCCTTATGGTACAAAGATCGCTTATATCTTTGTAAGAATTCCCAACTAAAACAAAATATTCTTTGGAATTGCACACTTCTGCTTTAGGAGGACACTCAATATTTTTAAAAACTTTCCACAGGGTGAAGAAAGAATTCTCTTGGGATGGCCCTCTGTAACCGATATTCAAAATTTTGTATGAATGTAAGTTTGGTTTCAAAGAGAATAAAGTTGAGACAATTAAGACCCCAGGTCTTCTACAACCTTTATCCATTCCAAGTCAACATTGGGAGGAGATTTCAATGGATTTTATCACAATTTTACCTAAGTCCAAAGGAAAAAGTGTCATCATGGTGGTAGTTGATATACTTACCAAGTATGCACACTTTTGTGCATCAGGGAAAATTTTAGGGGTGAATTTTAGCCCAAAGGAGAATTTTAAGGGATTTGAAATTTTATTAGGGCGAATTTTTTATATAAAACCCACTTTTTATAGTTTAATAAAGTTAGCCCAATAAATATTTTAAAAATAATTAATTATTAACTATTAGCCCACCAAAAAAAGGGCGCACAAATTTGGAAACATGAAATTCGCCCCAGATTTTCCAGATTTCCATGGCATTCGCCTGGATTTACAAGATCGGAGGAAGGGGTTAGAGTGATTCGCCCCATTTTTTCACTGGTTCGGAGAGGTGGCTGGGCTTTGAAGTTTGTGCACACCGATCTTCTAGCTATTCTTGCTGGCTGAGGGCTGTTCTCACTGGCTGAGCGAGGCCGACCCTCTCTGGTCCATCCCTCTTTGGTCCATTAGGGCCTTCCATAGTTCGTATAAAGCAGAGAATCTAGATACACTTCGAAAGAGAAAGAGATGGTGTTGTGGGAGATTTCCACAGCCTACGTGCTCGGCCTGCGCATGTACAACCTCGATTTTAGACTCCAACACCGACTAATCGGCCTGTTCAGTTCCAAAATCTCGTTGGAGTCTAAATGGTATGCACCTTCCCTTTCTCGATTTCAAGATCTCTATAGATTGTTTCAAGATGATTTCTCGATTTCAAGATCTCTGTAGACTATTTCAAGATGATTTCTCGATTCCCTTTCTTGATTTCAAGATCTATGTAGACTGTTTCAAGATGATTTCTCGATTTCAAGATCTCTGTAGACTATTTGACAGAGCGTGCACATAGTGACCTGTGCTACAGATACTCATTGTCAAACTAGGATTTGGGAGGTCCACTGCCAACATAAACAGAGAGAGGCCTTTTGAAGCTGAGAGGGGATTCATTTTTCTCGAAGCAGAGAACTGAAGGTCGAAATAATTTCGATAAGGTGCAATTTCATTGTTTGAAGCGCACAACAATCTATTCACTCGTTTGACATAGCGTGCACAGAGTGACCTGTGTTACAGATACTCGCTATCAATGAACACCGCACTATACCACTTCACTTTCTCAAGGAAGCGAATTGCTGGGAAAAAAATCATTTTCTTCGTGCAAAACCCCACCACGAAACTCTGTTGGTCTTGATAAACCCACCATATAAATCCCCAATTCTTCTTAATACTCTGCGGGGATCGTGCGTTCGTCGTGCTAGCGGAAGCCATGGCCACGGCATCGAGGTTTGCTTCCGCGTTTGCAGGTACCATCGATTTCTCTTTTGCAGGCCAGTGTTTGAGGGGATCCCAATTGCTGGGTATTGTAAAGCCCAAACAAAAGAAGGCAGAAACCAGTGCTTTGAATACGAGGGCCGAAACCTAGTCAGAGGAATCCCCTGTTTCTCTTAACAAGTCAAAGGCAGCCAGCATCACCGCTCTCAAACAGCTAAAGGCCTCTTCTACAAATCGTATGTATCCATATCTTATGTCTTGTGGACGTTTTATACTGAAATTTACATCTTCTAAACAATAATGCACCCCCTTCCGCTAATTGATAGAAAATCAAGGAGCTTCACAGTATAGCACAAATAAATGGTTTCTGCAATTGAATAATTTCTCATTGATTACACATATACACTAAATTACACATATTCGTATCCAAATGTAAGGGGGTGGAAGTGGAGTATTACAGATCGAACCATTTTGGTTCTCAAAGCAATTTCAATGGTTATAAACGGAAGACTAATATTGATAATTTGTGAAATAAAGCATGCAATTTTTTTTGCAATATGAAATTGCCTTTGTTAGCTGTTTTGCATAATATTAGTTCGTAAATGCTGTAATAATGAGTGGGTTAATGCATATTTTTATCCTTTGTTTAGGATACATAAAGGAGAGAAGCGCGCACAATATGGTCAAGTGCTCCCAAATCGCCCGTAGGAGATGAAAAGTCACATACCTAAAGCAATGGCCGCGTGCACCAGAACTTGTAGCTAAATCATATTATGAAAGAGTAGCTTCTTATTTACCAGTAATAGGATGAAAATTATATGTCACTGTTTCGGCATAGGGGAATTGTGACCGATGAGTGTACAAGGTATTAACATTTTCTTTTCTGCTTATGTAATTTTTGCAAATATACTTCTGTCAAACATCATTTGTTGTAGTGTTTAGGGTCTTCAAGTTACCAACCTGTGGCCTATGGTCCATTTTCATTGATTTCACATCACTCAATGGAGGTTGTGACACCCAAGTCAGATTTATGTAGTAGTGGAAGACCTAAGCTTCGATGAATTTTGGACTGCCCAGGCTTGCACTGGTTAAATTTTGGCCCATGTTCTTTTTCCCTGTCAGGAACTTTCATAATAAAACCCCCATTCCAGTAATTCATGTGTGGATAAGTTTTCCATCCTTTCCCATGCAGTCAATTTTCTCTCGGACATTTTTCTGTTAGGAATGAAATTAAGATATCAAGCATTGTTCTTATGTTTCTTTCCTGATTTACAGACAAGTGGAATACCTCTTGGAGAGCTTCGGGAGCACCTGTTCATGTTGCGTGACAATGATGCATCACAACATTTATTCCAAGTAGCATCTAGTCTTGACTCTCTTGTTCTTGGTGAAGGCCAAATCCTTGCACAAGTTAAGCAAGTGCACAAAGTAGGCCAGGGAGTCTTGGGATTTGAGAGAAATATTGGTGGCCTCTTCAAACATGATATCACCACAGGAAAGCAAGTCCGATTAGAAACGAATATTGCTGCAGGTGTTGTTTCTGTTAGTTCTGCTGCTATTGAGCTGGCCATTATGAAGCTCCCAAAGGATGGTATTTTTTTTGCCAAAATGCTAGTTATTGGGACAGGCAAGATGAGAAAGCTTGTGATAAGACATTTAATTGCAAAAGGGTGCAAGAGAATTGTTGTAGTTAACAGATCTGAAGAAAGGGTTTCGCTCTTACAGCAAGAATTAACTGGGGCAGAACTGATCTATAAGCCACTTACTGATACGCTTAATAGTGCTGCAGAAGCAAATGTAGTCTTCATGAGCACAACATCAGAAACACCATTATTTTTGAAGGAGCACGCTGAAGTTCTTCCTCCCGTGTCTGCAAAAATGGGAGGGATTCGACTTTTCATAGATATTGTTGTACCTAGGAATGTGGTTGCCTGTGTTTCAGAAGTAAATTCATCCAGAGTATATAATGTTGATGACCTCAAAGAAGTGGTTGTTGCAAACAAGGAGGACAGACAGAAAAAGGCTCTGGAAGCTCAAATTATTATCGATGAGGAGTTGAGGCTGTTTGAAGCATGGAGAGATTCTTTGGAGACAATGCCTACCATAAAGAAACTGAGGGCTTATGCAGAGAGGATAAGAATTGCAAAGCTAGAGAAATGCTTGTCAAAAATGGGAGATGATGTTTCTAAGAAAAGCAGGAAACTTGTGGATGACCTAAGCAGAGGCATTGTCAACAAGTTGCTACATGGTCCTATGCAGCATTTGAGATGTGATGGCAGTGATAATCGAACTTTGAGTGAGACTCTGGAAAATATGCATGCTCTTGAGCAAATGTTTAGCCTTGAATCAGACATATTTGTATTGGAGCAGAAACTTAGGGCTAAGATTGAACAAGCTCAAAAGTAAATATCTGTTTGCTACCGAATGTTTTGATTTCCTGATTATAACCATTCATGGGGGTGTAACATCTTCAACTGTATCTTTTGAATTTTCCTCTTCAGTCTTCTGCCAAGGGAAGTGTACAACAGATTCCGTTAAGATTCTAAGGCCAATAAGAAGCACTACCCTTCATTATTTCCTGTCAACCCATCATTGATTCTCTCTCAACTTTTGGTAGTTATAATAGGAAGCAGTCAATGGTTGCTTCATAGATCTAATTGATTCATGGAAAAGATTAAATGTAGTGTAGCCTTTGAGGTCTACCATGGTTATTGTATGTGATGTTGGATGATTCATTAACAGCATTTTATCATTTAGGGAAGAGATGCCTTAGGCACTCTTTATTTTTCTATTATTACTTGTTGTACTTTCAAGCCCATTCATGTATTTGGGCATTAATTGACAACGATATAATTTTTTCATATCATTTTTTATTAGTTGGTGTGCCTTTCAATATATAAAAATTGTGTGCTTGTCAAGCTTAAATAAGGTGGCAAATTTAATAACAACACAACAAGGTTCTTTCTGCTTTCATCAATATAGCTTATTTAAGAGAAACCTGTATGCTATCTTTTAATTCTTCATTGTTTGGTTTTCCCTAACAGTAGCAAGTAAGCTTCAGTGTCATTAAATTTGAACAACTGCACAAGATGAACCATCATAATACATACATTGACATTGCAAATGAATTGTTAACAAAAGTTGTAGCAAAGATCATTCCTAAAAATGCTTCTAAGGCAGGGGCCAGGTAAGGATACATTGGTGTCCTTTTTGCATACCAATTGATGCGTGTGTTGTTTTTTACTTTGGAGTTTGGGTATACTTTTATTTTATTGGGATTGCATATCTTATAAGAATATAGAGGAAGAAGACCTTTTGAGATTCTCGAAGAAGAGTGAGTGGCTTTTTTAGCACTCTGTGGGAGCTATTGACACTGGCAAGATAAAAAATTCTTCTGTTAAGAATTGGATTGGGTGCTATGCATTTTTAATTTTGTTAAAGTATTCTCCATTGTGCTTCCATGAATCTGGTGATACTAAGTGCCCAATTTTTTGACGTTAATGTTCTGCAGAGCTTACTCGGCTAATAACTATATTAGATATATAAACGACCCCACTGTTTTTTATTTAGAACTCGGGGATTGCTACAATGTCAATGCCCATAAGTCTATTGGCAACAGACACTGTTTTTAGTTGGAGACTTGCAAGCAAATCTTCAACCTCTCAACAAACATGTTTTTTAACTTCACTATCAGGTGAATATTTATCTAGAAAGGAAGTCATTGGCCCAACGTAGTTGATCAGTTGCACCATACTGGTGCAATAAAAATTTCCATTGTGATTATAATAATTGTTTATAGCCTGCCATTTAGTATGACATTTCGTGTTTAGTGTTTCTTAGATTACTCGCTGACTTACTTGGGAAACACTGAAAAAGCACTACCACTAACTGTTTTTAGACTTTTAGTTACAATTAATCTTAAGAAAATCTTCAACAAGTTTCCCTCTTAAACAAAAATAATATCAATAAATTGTCCTGAATTTACCAGGCATTGGAGTTGCCCAAATTCCTATGCATTGTAACTATTGCAGTAACTCTTGGGATACTTTTGTGTATAGCCCACCCTTTAGTATGGCATGTTCATGTTTCGTGTTTAATTTGCGAGGTTGAAATGCATACAAATTATGCTTTGCCTTTAAACCTAAGAAGTTCCTATTGTTCACGGGGTTTGGAATTGTGGTTTGACATGGAAGTAGGCATAGAGGGATATTTTTATAGTCACACCAGCCTGTCAATTAAATCAATGTGCACTGTCTCTGAAGTTTGAACTACTCCTTGGTGAATCAAGGCCACAAATAATGCAAAGCCAACAAAACAGGACCAAAAATATTATGTTGCCAGTATTTAGTAGACAAAACAAAGTAGTATAGACCTTAGACATTAAAATTATGGCTTGGATTTCATAAAATATGAATGATATAAATGTTGATGATGTATTGCTCAGACTAGATGGAATGGTTAAAATTGAAATTTTCTCTGTAGTTCTATTTACACACGTTGGGTGCAGAGGTAGATACAGGCTGATCTGTATGACTGTCTTTTCTAGTTGATTTAACAAATCTTACTCTGCCAAGAAAATGAATGTCTATTTTAATAGGTTTAATGGATTCTACAAAACCATATTTAGGAAGGTAATGTAATTTAATTTATAGCATTTTGGAAATGGACATATAGTCCTAGCTTAAGTTTGCTAAGAATTGTTGAAATTGGGTAGCTCGGAAGGTATTTCCCCTTGGAAAAACCCTTGGGGTTTTCTGGTTTGTTGTTTGGGGTTTTGGACCCAAAGGAGTGGGCTTGGAACCCAAGGAAAGAAATTTAATAATCTAATTTAAGTATGAGTTTCTTTAAGGGTCAAGTCAGCTCAGGTTGGCCAGCTAGACCAAGAGACAGGACCGTTGGGGTTTCACACCCCTTGGAAAAGTATAAATACAAAGACAAGGAGAAGTAAAGGACAATCTTCTTGTGTGGTGAGCAAAGGTGCTAAAAGGACTTAGCCACATGTAGCAAAAGGAACTGCAACAGATGAACCTGCACAACAGGTCACTGGAATGGTTGAGATTGAAGCAGAATTGCAAGCTGAGCTAGCATACATACAAATGGATTTTCTCCAATCAAATTCAAAGCATCAAAGGAGTACATCAGGTTCTAGTGAGGTGAGTTTTATGGTGATTCTATACCTTAGACTTATCATGATCCTTTTGGGTTTGAGTAATTCAGTTGATGTCTAGTGTTTTCTAGTTTCCACACATTAAGTAGAATTTTTAATGTCGATTTTCCACTAAGAAATATAGGTGTCATTAAGGATATGTCTATTTCAGGGATTGTTAGGATTGTATACTAACTTATAGGCTATTTTAAAGATCCATTTAGCATGTGAATGCCTCTAATGCTACCTTTCTTCAATAGAAGCTGTAAAAAGCTTTTATATTTGCTATCAGAGTGAAACAATGCAACGTTTTTCTTCCAGGAAAATGCCCTAATTTCCTTAAGAATTTTTCTTTTTGTTTGCATCACTGAACACCTCCAAACTAAGGGGAACATAATTTGTAAGTTTGCCTCATTGCAATTTGCAATTAAAGTTGGGACTTGTTGAAACTTCAATGTATTTGCCCTTGTTTTATCCTTAACCCCTACACAATTTTGGATAGAGTTTGAACCACCTAAAGCATTTTCCTTTCTTTTATTTACATACCACCTATTTTGGACGAGTTATTAGATAAAGAGCACAACTTATTGAAATTGTTTTAATCTTATGTGTCACAATATCAAACATTTGGTAATGACTTCTATAACATGATTCTTGTTCTATATTATTTCCTTTGTTGTGATATAATTCTTCTTTTCATGAGGGTAAATTGAAGCATGCCAAACTCAGTTAGATTTACTTTGATCACTAAACAAATTAATCATAGATACATGTTTTCATGAGGGTAAATTGTTTGTTCTCATGATGGTAAATTGAAGCATGCCAAACTAAGTTAGATGTACTTTGATCGCTAAACAAATTAATTATAGATACATGTTTTCATTCAATAGTTTCATGATGAGAGGAATAAAGCTGTTAAGAAGCTGCAAGATAATAGAGATTCACGCAAAGAAAATATTTGTGATGTTTTGAAGCTTAGCGGTAGAGCCTGTAACACATTTTATAAATAATTGTGTCTGGCTTTTGGACATTTGTTTTTTGGGTTGTGGTCTACCCTACGTTGTGACATGTCAAACAGTTTTTGAGCTTGCTAAATCTGAACATTGAATGTATTTATTGTGCCTATGATATCCATAAATCAATCATATTGTTTGTATATTAAACATGTTTTCATTGATTATAGAAATATTTTTTGAATGCCATTTCTGACTTATATCATGCACATATCTAAAATAATTTTGACATGCATGGTGTCTCTTCTAGTCTACTTCCTTTTAAAGTAAGAAGACTTTTTGCAGTAAAATGTTTTGAGAGTAAACCTCTGAAAATGCATTTTGGTAATAATGGTCCAAGGGATTAGTCTAATATGATTGGGCATGAACAGTTTCTTCTGGCATTGTCTTGAACAATCTATGCTCTGCTACCATTTAATCAGCTGTTTCTCATATATGAAGGTTGAATAATGGCCGAAAGGACAAAGTTTCATTATTCGATGCTGAATTGTTTAACTTAAATACATGTTTAATAAGTCTATCATAACATTGTAGCAGGCATATATATGAATTATCTGGCCTAGTAAATATTTTAATCCTCCTCTGCTTGGTTTTATATTTTGCAGTTCACAAATTCCTCCGTTGAATTGGTGGAGGGAGAGCTTTGTGCAGATGGGCTTCCAGGTCAATGGAGTTCTGCAGACAAGACTCCCTTGGAACACTTAGATATTTCTCATGTTGATGACTATGGGGTGTCACCATATGAGTTAGATAAGCATATACGTGATCTATTGGAGAAACAACAAGAAGAAAGGATTTCAGAGCTTGTGGTGGAGCTGAAGTCAACTGAGATTAAGCTACACGCTAAAGAAAGAGAACTTAAACATTGGAAGGAATGAGTTTGATGTCTTGCTGAGCTTTCATTTGGGGCCAATTCAGGCATTTCCTCTCTTACTCATTATGCTCTTTTATATTGTTTGAACTGTGTTCACTGCACATCACATGATAATGCACACACTCACAAAGTTCAAGGGTCAGCTCAACTAGTTTTTGCCAATGTTACTGGACATTTGGCTAGGTTTGTGCCAGCAGGTGCCTGGTTTAGAATTTTAAATTCCTCTAGGTGAGGTGCACTAATCCACATTGACAGGGTTACTAGGGATGCTATCCACAAATGTGGGAAGCATCCCTTAGGCTTACTCATGAGGTTTTCCTTGGAAACAAAAGATGTATGTCTGTTTGCAATACACAAAACCTCATGAAGTTGCATCTTTCAGGAGACTTGAAATCTTTCTTGTAACAGATTCATACTTGATCAAAGCCTCATTTAAGTGCTTGTTTGGCTTACTGCATGTTTAAATTGAGTGGTGATTTTCAGGTGACAATTCTGCATCTGTTGAAATGTCAAATAATGCTGATGGCAAAAGACATCCACTGCAGACTCTCTGGATCAACTTAATTACAGAGGAAAAATGGCTGACTTTGGCACATGTTCCACTGATTTAGATTATTTTGAAGATATAGTGAAAATAGGATGGGTGCCTGATTTTCGAGATTCCACTGATGGAACCTGCATGGATTTTGTAAAGCATGTTTCTAATGTTGGGTCTGATGCATGCTGTGAAATCAATAGTACCTCCAAACACAGGATTGGGCGGGGAATTGGTGATATGCACGAGAACGGATCTGAGGCAAGCACTGCATGCTCAGTTTTTGGACATGAATTACATGAGACATAGTAGTACTGTTCTTTTGTTGGAGACTTTGGGTTGTTCACAACCTGAAGTTTACCCCTTCTTATGTACGTTATTGTAAGTGTATATAAACATGGGCAGGCCTTTATTAAAGTACGTTTATGTGCTTTCGATTCATCTAATGAGTGTTTGTTTCTACATGCACATTTGTAACCATGGCCCCTGCTGGATGAATATAACTCACGTTTGGGCTTCACTCAGCCATTAATGTGACCTGAAACTGAGATGTGGTTTGGCTGTAAATTTCCAAAAATATTTAGCAAGTTTCTCTCAAGAAATTTTGGTGACCAATCAAACTTATTATACATGAGATTCTTGGTTTGGCTGTCCTGTTGAAGCAGCATAAAATGACCATACCAATACATATAACCAAGGACAGGGAAATTCGAAGGCAAGCAATTAAACTTTTGATGATTTCGTGGAAAAGCTTTTACTTGTGTTCATGAGATATAATATTTGAGTATCTAGTACTGCTAACTCATTGCCGGTATCGCAAAATCAAGCACAAGTGATATTTTCGTTTTGCTGAATTCTCTGTACTGCTGATTGGACATATAAATACTCTTTTTATTATAAAAAATGGGACGAGGACAGGAGTGTAATTTACCTTAGCTTCAATGTATAATCCTTACCGTTATCTTCTGTGATTACAAGCAATTTTAAAACTGTTAATGGTCAGCGCTATTTCTTAAATTTAGAAACAGTAATATTATGTTTCTTCAAATTGATGCTGCTGATTGTCATTTGCACATCCCAGAAACAAAAAGTATGTGCTTCACCATAGCCTTATGGAAGAAATTCAAGTTCCTCTCTCCTTATTTTTCAAGTTCAGTGCCCATTGATAACAAAATTTTCAAGATAATGATTAGCAGACTTTGGTTTGAGTAAGTGCCTAAATGTATGTTTTTTAATGACACCAACCCCTGAAACAGAAATTTGTACTGAGAAACAAATAGCAGCAATATCTTTTTCACTGATCAACTAGTCCAGAAAGCACTAGGTAGAGGTGCTAACCCAAAGATTCCAAGATAAAGGGAAGCAAGCTCTACAATTTCCAGACTGTTTAGCAGAACTAGAAGAACGCGTTTTCCAAACTGCACGAGAACTACTTCCCTCATGAGTCACCATGTGCCATGCTTGGTCTCGGTGGTTCTCTTCCTTCTACTCCTAGTTCAACTACCATATCTTCATTGGAACCAACACCCCGAACTCCACTAGACAACAATTCACCATTTTGTAGTAGTGATTCGCCATTTGTACTCGTGATTCGACATGATTTTACAAGATAATATAATCTCGTGAGAGATTCGCCAAAAAATTATATATACATATTATATTATTAGTAAAATTGCCTTCCATTTTTCCTATGTATCATGGGGATTCGCCCATTTATTATATATATAAATTTAGGGGGGTTCTTAAAATTTACCTGGTTGTGCATTATCTCATCCATTTAAAGCAAGTATAGTTGCTACTATATTTATGGACACAATTCAAATGCTACATGGAAACCCAAGGGTTATTGTGAGCGACAGAGATCCCATTTCTATTGGAAATTTTTGGACAGAGTTATTTTATTGTTTGGGTACTCAATTAGCTCATAGCTCATCTTATCATCCTCAATCCGATGGTTAAATTGAGATAGTAAATAAATGTTTGGAAGGATATCTTCGTTGTCTTGTATCTGATAAACAAACACAATGGGTCAAGTGGTTACCTCTCGCTAAATGGTGGTATAAAACTTCCTTCCATACTGCAGCAAAAATGACCCCATTTATGGCACTTTATGGATATCATCCACCATCCATCACATCATCTTTAAGAGAAAATTTGAAGGTTCAAGTAGTGGAAGATCATATTGAGCATCAACAAGAAGTTCTCCAACTCTTAAAGGATAACTTGAATTTGGCACAAAATTGAATGAAACAACAGTGAGATCAACATCGCAGCGAGAGAAGTTTTGATGTAGGAGACTGGGTATTTTTACGGCTAAAACCATACAAACAAATGTCCCTCAAGCAAGCTAAGAAGGATAAAAAATTATCGCCAAAGTACTATGGTCCTTACAAGGTGTTGCAAAAGATTGGTACTATGGCATACAAATTGGAGCTTCCTACTTCTTCACAAGTGCATCCAGTTTTCCATGTTTCATACTTAAAGAAGGTTATAGGTGAAAATCTTCCAATTCAAACAATATTCTATGGCATACAAATTGGAGCTTCCTACTTCTTCACAAGTGCATCTAGTTTTCCATGTTTCATGCTTAGAGAAGGTTATAGGTGAAAATCTTCCAGTTCAAACAATATTTCTAGAACTTGATGAGGAAGGAAAAATCATATTGGAACCTGAAGCGGTCACGGAAAAAAGAACTCGACAGCTACGAAATCGATCAATTTCAAAGTATCTCATCAAGTGGAAGAACTTACCCACTAAATATTCTACATGGGAGGATGAGAATTTTATACAAAAGCACCCAGAGCTACTCAAGCGTTGAGGACAATACTTTTTTGAAGGAGAGGGGCATGTCAGGTCCCAATATTACTAGTATAGTCCCTTATTTTTTTTAGTGTAACCCCCTTATTGTTATTATTATACCCCTGTAACCCTGATATTGTCATTACTGTACCCTTAAATTATTATTGTTAGGTTGGCTAGGATTACATTGTGGCCTCACTAGGATTACATTGTGGCCCCATGGACTCCTATATATAGAAAGGAGGTCTTGTAATTTGTATCATCCAAAAAAATTTCATTCATGTAATATATTGGAGGTTTCCCCCTCAAAGTGGCTTATTTCTAAGGTGTTGATATCTCTTTTCTTCTATTTTTGGAGTTGGTTTCACAACAATGAATCTTGACGTTCATGCCAGGTCTATCCAACCCTTAACTCAATCTTTATCTCTCTAATTCCCAAGAAGGAAAAAACAGATTTCCTAGCAGGTTTCAGACCCATAGCCTTATGTAATGTCATTTATAAGATTCTATCGACAATCATGGTAAACAGTTTGAAACCCATTCTCTCAAACCTTATCTCTCCGGAACAAACTAATTTTGTAAATAGAAGACAAATTTTGGATGGGATAGTCACGGCGCAGGAAGCTGGACACTCTCTTCGAACTCTTAAAGCTAAAGGTATGACGATAAAACTTGATCTTTCTAAAGCATATGATCATTTAAGTTGGTATTATCTTAAGGCAGTGCTTGAAGCCTTTGTCTTCGTTAGAAGATGGATTCTCTGGATAATGTCTTTCATTTCCTTCCCTAATTTCTCAATTTTTTTGAATGGTGTTCCTTCTGATCCCTTCAATGTCACCCAGGGACTTCGCCAAGGTGATCCCCTATCCCATTTTTCTTTTCATTATAGCCGCTCAAGGCCTTGGTCTTCATATTAAATCAACGATTCATGGAGGTCAAATGAAGGGGTTGAACCTTTGGGGACCTGATATCACCCTATCTCATCAACAATTTGTTGATGACATTATGCTATTTTATCAAGCAACCTTGCAAGAATCTAAATTCATTCTATCTATTTTAAATGATTTCATGAAGGCCTCTAGCACTGTTATAAACAATGATACATCTAATTTTTACTTTTTCAATACTAATGTAGTATCCCAGATATTCTTATCTCAAAATTTGGGATTCAAGTTAGGTTCCCTTCCCATGAAGTATTTAGGAATAACCCTCAACACTAATTCCCTCAGAGTTTCGCGTTGGAAGGATATCTTGAACCATATTCATTATTGTCTCCAGAATTGGGCCTCCAGGGTTCTTAATGCCCCTAGTAGGGTGGTCCTACTATTATCAGTTCTATAATATATCCCTATTTATCTGTTATCTGGGATGGATACCCCTAAAACAATATGCTATAATATAGTCAATATTAAAAAAAAAAATTGTGGCGGGGATCTCAGCAAACTCGCAAGTGGGATCTCTTCTCCTGGGAAAATATCACAAACCTAAAAAAAAAGGGCTTGGGTTTACGGGACCAATATATCTTGAATCAATTAATGGGAGCTAGATTGTGGTGGAGATGGCTCCAAGGAGGGGTAGAATTATGGAAATGAAATATGAAATGCCTTGTACCATAGCTGCCAAACTCAAAGTCAATGAAATGCCAAAAGGATTGAACATCTGGAACCTAGCAGCCAGCAACAAAGACCTTATACATGAGCATAGTTTCTGGGAAATCAGAGGAGGCACCACAACACTCTTTTGGGAAGACTCCTCACAGCAACGAGAATAATTATTCAGTTTCCTAAACCTGGGGGAAATCTTCCTATTCACCAATCATCCAAATATACATTTTTTAGCAAATTATTGGAGTGGGGAGATGGAAGAGAAATGGAGAAAATGGAAATTTAAGCCACAACGGATGGATGCTCCAGAAACCCATCAATGGCATAACTACGAAAAAGAAATGAAAATAAGAAAACTGATGGCAGCTACAGGATAAGATCTTCTACGATGGGGATATCTAACTAAAGGAATGTTCACAATACAAGAAGGTTATTATATTAAATCTAACAATCTACACAACATATAAGTTCCAATATGGATAAAAATCTGGGCTACTAAACACTAGTTGAAAATAGAATACTTTCTCTAGCTTGTAATTCATAATAAAATCCTTACCTGGGATCAATTACAAAAAAAAGAGATGCAAGGGCCTTCACAGTGCATAATGTGTAGCAAACATACTAAAAGTATAGAACACCTTTTGAATACCTATGTCGTGGTTGAATCACTCTAGCTGAACATCTCCATGGTCTTCCAACAAACTTACAGGGATAACACAAGCATCAAACAAACTATTGTAGCTTGGAAGAAAGGGGGATATACCTGTGAGGTCCTAAACAGAGCATGGAGGTTTTCAATGGGCTTTATCCTATGGGCTATCTGGAAAGAAAGGAAACGAAGAATCTTCAGGGATGAGAGCAGACAAAAAGAAGATATTTGGCAGGTGATCCTTGAAAACATTCGAGAAACAATCCTAGCAGAGAAGTGGACAGAAGATGACTGGAAAACAAATTCGAATGAGGCTCATATCCTTATCATGCTCAACCTAAAACCACAAATGTTGGATCATATTATGTGGAAAAAGAAACCTTTAAGATTAAACCCTTAGGGCAAGTTCCAGCCGCCTCAACCAAGGTTTCTGAAATTAAATTACGACGAAGTGTAATATCCCAAAATCAGGACTGCTAGCAAGGCATGCCTGAAAAATGTATTTTTTCAGGAATGGCTACTACAGATCTTGAAATAAACCCTTGGATCCCTTAGATCTGAGTATCTAAGACCTAAATCCAAGAGGATATCAAAAACAAATCTCTCTAGGTGGGTTAAGCAAATATCCCACACCTAGGAAGGCTTGAAAAGTGCCCAAAGAAGGGACTACAGCAATATGCTCAAACTACTTCAGAAATAACATAGTTCCACTGAATCAAAGCCATAGGCCAATATGGAGGCTCAAAGATCAGATTTATAACAGAAAATCAAATTTATATTACAGCCCATACATTGTACAAGAGAAAGTAGAAGGCTATACAGGAATAAATCCTTAGAAATGAGGTTCTACAACCACAAGAAAATATTGCATAAACTAGACAACGTTATTTAATGGGCTGAAGCAGCAGTATATTATAGCTCAGATCTAGAGTAGATTTGTACATAAAAATATGGATCTAATTTACATCTGTGTACAAGAAAGGCTCATATGTACATTCCTCTTGGGGTTTTGTGCAAAACATGAGAGTACATAAGTAGATCTAAGATCTAGAGTTGCAGATCTGCAGTAATATTCAGAAATTCCTGAATCATATAATAGAACAGAATATCAGATCTAAAACAAACATGGATTGGATGGACAATCCATAGATCACCACAGTGAGAGGAAGAATCCTATCACCAGAGATCTCCCCTCGAAAATGTAGACAAAACACCCTGCAGCTGCAGATTTGCAAATAACGCAGTTAAGGAAGGAAAACTGCGTTGTAAGCTCTGAGAATTAATTGGCCTGATGCCAAGGTATAGATCTGTAGCTCCAATGATCTAGGACACTCTTTCCAATGGGATAGAAAGCTTTCCCAGTGAAAATGGGTGCTAGATGTGCATAGATCTAAAGAGATCTATCCTCCACTTGCTGCAACTCACAAGGAAAACCCAACCCTCAACAGGATCAGTGTTGTAGGTGTAAGGTGAAGCTTTGCCCAAGCCTGATAGTGGAAAAGACAAGAAAAACTCCTCCAAGATCTGCTCTAGGAAGGAGGTGGGATTCCCGCCCAGTAACACCCAAGTGCTAAGCAACACTATTCTCAACTAAATAGCTAGGGAATGAGAAATGTCTAAGCAGAAAAATTCTTCTGAAATAATATCTTCAACAACCCCTCTCATGCTGCTCTCCTCTTCCTTTTATAAGATAAGAGTATTGTCAAACCCTAAACCACTTCATCAATTTAGCTTCTTTCACATGTAGAGTCTCCATCTAGAACTGCGATGTCCCTCAAGGAGGTTCAATGCATCTAGACTGCGTTATAGATATGGTCATGGTTGACTTGGTCAAGTGATCAACCTCTTTCACACTCAAGTTTTTTTTATAAAATGGCCCAGATTTAGCCTTGTTCACATTGGGCATTGATTTATTTTGATGTTTTCAGGATTTTTACATGTCCTCCTTTACATTTTATTCATCAACATGAAATGAAAAACAAAACAAAGCAAAATTGAATATTCCCATTAGCTTGGGCTAAGTGGGAATATTACAGTCCTCCCCTCTAAGATTTTGTTTATCCTCAAGCAACTGATAAGGTGAGTGCTGCAAAATCTCCCCTTCTTCTCTTATGGCCCCCTCATCCAATAGTCTCCACCATTGCTTCAGATTTTCTGCAATAGTTCTGTCCCCCAATGGTCCCTCCCCAATGTGCAAGTGGGCCTTTGGTGAATAAACCCAATGGCTCTCATCATGAAGGACTGGAATGTCTATATGGAAACCTCCTTGCTGATCCATGGCCTCCTCAAGATAGAAGAGATGAAAATCATGGGGAGTTTCATCATCCATGAAAGACTCCCATTTCCATGCTATCATCCAAATGAAGTGGATCACCTCCCAGCTTGGCAATCCATAGAAAAACTCCTCCCCAATACTTATGAGAGGCATGTCCCAAAAAATCATATGGCTCACCTTACAAAGAAACAAGTGGGCCATATCCCATGTTCCCCTTGAAGCATGTAGTGCAAAAAGTGTGGGAAAATCCTTTCCCCAAGGACACATCCAACCAATATATCTCCCCTCCATCCATGTTCCAAACAAAGACAAGAACCATTTCAGCACATGGATTCAGAATTAGAGTCATGCTAGCTACCATATGAATAATGGAGAAGGACAATGGTCCCTCAAGTGCAACCAACGCAGTTTTACTCCTAAATGCCTTGGAATATGATATGACAAGTGTTCTCCCCAACAATTGTTTGTTGCCCCATCCTTCTTGCATGCTTGGAGGAAGTGCATGATAGTTGGTGTAAAGGAATTACGCCATGAAGAGTATATCATCCCTCCAAGACCCTTCAAGGAATGGCCATAATCACCATTGCTCATAGCCCCAAGTGGCCTATGAGACCCATCAGAAATAATTCTCCCTCTTGGAGCAAAGCCCTGCACATGAGTGCTAGAGAAATACAAGCATATAGTAAACACATCAAAATAGTCAGAGATACAAGTTCCTCCATATACTTGTTTTACATTAGTGAAGTAACTCATGGATGAGTTCCTTCTCACACGCAATGAATAAGGAAGTGTTAAGGATGTCTTTTTCCAAGAGCTATGTTCCTCCTCAACCAACAAATGATCCATGCACATCCTCATATGAGAGTGCATATCCTTATTGAGATCTTCCCACATGAATCCCTCCAATATATTATGGCATGTTTTAATGAAGCTAGTGGGTTTGGGAGTTGAGATCTCATAGATTACATGAAGTAGTTTGTCCTTGAGTTTGGAATTCTTAGATAAGTAGATCTAATCATAGAAATAAATGACTCCATTAACTAATTTATACCTCCTATCTATCATTTTCTCATCAAGAACCTTACATGTGAAGAGGTCCTTGGAATATTCCATCAAGAGTTGGGACTCCCAATAAGGATCTAGGCTTCCCAACACTGACAGCATTGTAGAAGTCTGAAATGAAGTACCTGTCATATGATGGTTCTCCCCCTTGACATGCTTGATGTCAAAGTCACATTTTGGAGTATTTCCAACTTTCTTTTGATGCCCTTCTTATAGCTGATCTTTCTCAAGACAAGATTGAAGTTTAGGAGAGTCATTGTCCTTCTTAAAGGTTCTCCTCCTCCAAAACTCCCACAGTTTTTCTCCTGCATACAAGAATGGAAATACCTTCTTGTTATATTCTGAAATTTTCATCATATATTGGAGTATATTTTGTTGCTCCATGGCTATGGAGTGGCCTTTTGATACCATGCTCATATCAACACAGATTTTTGAATCTCTTCTTTCCAGCGTGGATATATCAATGGAAGTTAGCAAAGTCAATTTCAAGAAATTTCTTAGCTCCCCATCAATGATTCTCAGTGTTGTAGTAGCTCCTCTCAAGGTTCCTTCTTTAGAAAAATACGTTGCTACTACATATAGTTGAGAGAACACTTTAGCTTCCTCCCAATCAGGGGGTCTCCCTAGTGGAATGCCTCCATGCAGAGAGACATCAAGGCATAGAGAAGGACACATAGATGTATGGACCAATTTGTCCTTGCCTTCATTGCATAGGTCCTCTTGCCTTCTTTGTGCATCAAACTCCTAAAACAGAGAGGGGTGTATGCTCCTCATCATGTGATGCTTTCCCTCCTCTTGTCTCTCTTCTATCTTCAGGATCTCACCATTTGATGGTGATGGCACATGATGCACATGGATTGTGCCACAATCTCCATATGTGAGATTCTTTGGAACTTCTTGCAAAAGTGAAATAGTTCCTCTCCTTGGATCCATTGCCCCTTCTCCCTCTCCATGAGGATCTAGGTGTGCCCTTGTCTTGACTTCGTTGATATCCTCAGCCTTCTCTTCCTTGATCTTGCAAGACCCTTGGAAGTTCAAGTGATTCTCTCTTTTTGGCACATCTCCTCCCTTCCTCTTCATGAAGAAGTTGCTGACAGAACATTGTAGATTTGGTGATATGGCTGAGTGCTCATATCCATGAGATGAGGACTTAGAACCTTCCTCATGTATAGATATTGTAGATCTTGTTGAGGGATATCCCTGCTTTTCCCTCCTCATTTCTTTGATGTCCTTTCTGATACCCTGCAGAGCTTGAGATAGAAGTTTTGCTAACCTCTTTTATCTAGACAACAAGGGTTTGCTTTGATTTATCTTTCATATCTCCTCCTCCCCATGAGAATACTCCATAATGCTTGAAGTTCACAGGCTGAGCCAATAAATTTGCTCGGATACCACTGTAATATCCCAAAATCGAGATTGCTAGCAAGGCATGCCTAAAAAATGCATTTTTTAGGAATGGCTGCTACAACTCTTGAAATCAGCCCTTGGATCCCTTAGATCTGAGTATCTAAGACCTAAATCCAAGAGGAGATCAGAAACAAATCTCTCTAGGTAGGTTAAAAATATCTCCCACACCTAGGAAGGCTTGAAAACTGCCCAAAGAAGGGACTGTACAAACTGCTTCAGAAATAACACAGTTCCACTGAAGCAAGTAGTAGGCCAATACGAAGGCTCAAATATCAGATGTATAATATCAAATCAGATTTACATTACAGCCCATACATTGTACAAGAGAAACTATAAGGCTATACAAGAATAAATCCTCAGAAATGAGGTGCTACAACCACAAGAAAAGACTGCATAAACTAGACAACGTTATTTAATGGGCTGAAGCAATAGTATATTATAGCTCATATCTAGAGAAGATCTGTACATAAAAATATGGATCTAATTCAGATCTGTGTACAAGAAAGGCTCATCTATACATTCCTCTTGGGGTTTTGTGCAAAACATGAGAGTACATGAGTAGATTTGAGATCTAGAGTTGCAGATCTGCAGTAATATTCAGAAATTCCTAAATCATATAATAGAACAGGAGATCATATCTAAAACAAACATGGATTGGATGGTCAATCCATGGATCACCACAGTGAGAGGAAGAATCCTATCACCAGATATCTCTCCTCCAAATTGTAGACAAAACACCCTGCAACTATAAATTTGCAAATAACGCAGTTAAGGAAGGAAAACTACGTAGTAAGCTCTGAGAATGATTTTTCCTAATGCCAAGGTCTAGATCTATAGCTCCAATGATCTAGGACACTCTTTCCAATGGGATAGAAAGCTTTCCCAGTGAAAATGGGTGCTAGATGTGCATAGATCTGAAGAGATCTATCCTCCACTTGTTGCAACTCACAAGGACAACCCAACCCTCAACAGGATCAACACTGTAGGTGTAAGGTGAAGCTTGGCCCAAGCCTAATAGTGGACAATACAAGAAAAACTTCTCCAAGAGCTTCTCTAGGAAGGAGGTGGGATTCCTGCTCAGGAACACCCGAGTGCTAAGCAGTTTTATTCTCAACTAAACAACTAGAGAATGAGAAATTTATAAGCAGACAAATTCTTCTGAAATAATATCTTCAACAACCCCTCTCATGCTGCTCTCCTCTTCCTTTTATAAGATAATATTATTGTCAAACCCTAAACCACTTCATCAATTTAGCTCCTTTCACATGTAGAGTCTCCATCTAGAACTGTGCTATCCCTCAAGGAGGTTCAATGCATATGGTCATGGTTGACTTGGTCAAGTGATCAACCTCTTTCACACTCAAGTGTGTTTTATAAAATGGCCCATATTTAGCCTTGTTCACATTGGGCATTGATTTATTTTGATGTTTTCAGGAATTTTACATGTCCTCCTTTACATTTTATTCATCAACATGAAATGCAAAACAAAACAAAGCAAAATTGAATATTCCCATTAGCTTGCGCTAAGTGGGAATATTACACAGAGCTTCTAAAGGAAACCCAAGATAGGCAAGAGCAGGTGGCATAATCCAGAACTTGCAGGGTGCAATCTGTAGAATATACACGTTGGAACTAGGGTTTTCCACCAACAATGAAGTAGAACTTTTAGCAGTGGAACATGGCTTGCAAATTGCGGTTCGAGAACGATACCACATAATCATCGTGGAAGGTGATTCGACTATGGCTATAGGGTACTACAGAAACTGCAACAAGGGACTCCATGGGATAATATCAGCCAAATTTGGAGGACGACATGACTTATCAAGGAAATCAGTCTCATTATTCAAGGAATCGGCTATCTCATCCCATCTCATGTCCAGAGATAAGGGAATGAGGTGGAATACTTTCAGGAAAACTGGTGTTGTAATCATGCAGGAGGACATCTAGATATGAACCAGACATCCATGGCTTGAAAACTTGACTTACACCCCCTCCAGATAATTTTAGATAGAGACATGAAGAGGTCTTGAGATACCCGATCGGGGTGCCACGTGGGTGAAGGACAACGTGAGGTGGCATGGACTGTTGTGCCCCACATGGTCACCGGATAATAAAACCAGCAGTGGGTCAGCGCATCAGTACATAACCATGCCAACCTTTATGATAGCCAATGAATTCGATGATGGACAACTAACATTGTCAGACATACTTGGGAAACAGCGCCACCGGGTGAAAGGTTTAATGAATTCCAAGAATAGGAACAGTTGCATTGTTTCTCGGTTGAAGGTTCAGGTGAAAGGTGAAGGTGCATAGGTGAAGAACAAGCTCAGAGATTCACGATGACACACCTGGTATGTCATACATCTCCTAACAATGGATGCCTTGTCTACTTTGAATTTTGTTGCGCCTTGCTCTGTTATGGATGGTGGTTTCCAAATATTTCAGAACTTGCATGGATTTCAATTTAATAGTCATAGCATGAAGGATGTTTCTGGTCTCAGCTTTTGATCGAATTGTGGCTATAAGGTATGCACAAACCTGCCAGGGTTCTTAAGTTTCAATGTGGTTGTGTCGCCTAGTTTGTTTCTGTAATAATCCAAAAATTTAGCCTTCAGCTAAATGGAATATTATAGTTTGTTTTATCACTAGGTAGGTGAATAAGTGGGTAGGGAGGCGATAAACCTCTTTAGAAGGAATAATAACACTCCTAATGTGAAAGGAGGAAGAATAAGCAGTGGGATTAAGCACCTTTGGGTGTGAACAGGAGTGGATACATGTTGAATAGGTCAACTTTGACCAAGTCAACAACGTTGTCATGGAGGAGTGGCATTTATGATAAGACAGTGCAGTTTTAGTGGAGGACAACTTGCATGAGCTTAGTGGCAAGTATGGATGGGACCCAATGTGAGAAGGCTCACACACTACATATGGAGGGGATGGCAGCCATTATTATTCATGTTTTATATTATCATTTGATATTGGTCTGTTTACACTTTGCATTCCTTTGTTGTTTAGCAGGGTTGTTGTGTTGTTTAGAACAAGGGTGTTCCTAAACAGGAATCCCTACCTCATCCTTAGGGAAGGAGAGGTTCTTTGGACTGCATTTCCTCATTCTAGAATTCTGGCCAAGCTACCTCCTTTAGCTACAGTACAGTTTCTGTTTAGAGCTAGGTTGTGTTGCAGGGTGCAGCAAAAAAGGATCACATAGAGCCATTTCCGAGCTTGTTTTTCAGTGGATAGGTAGCCTATCCATTGGAGGATCAAGAAGGAGGGATCCTGGGAATATTTTTACATCTTTGGCATCAAGCCAACCATCTACCATCCCTCACAACACAGTCACAAACCAACACTGCATTATTTTTGGAGGCAGTTGTTGGGAGGGTTCATTGAGCTCATTAGGAGGGTCTATTTCTGAGTAGAGGGATCAACCTTCTATGTAGGAATACCATTGGAGGAAGAAATTATTATTTAAGATCTATCATAGCCTCATTCTCTCTAGTTCCAGTTTGCAGTGACATCTCAACCCCAAGGTTATTTGTCACATTGTATATTTCTTGGTATTTCTAGCAATCTTTTCCGGGTTGTCTAGAAATCATGTATTAGAGCCCACATCTTATTTTATGGGAATTTATTTTGTTTCTATCAGTCATATTTCATTCATATATGTTTACATCTGTAACCACACTGATATAGACAGCGTTGTCACTGCTCTTCGGCATTATATACAATCGCAGCAACTCATGTGATGATTGTTCTGATCGTTGGAGGATTGTTCTTATTGCTTGAATGGATTGACCTTCAAGATATTTTTGTATATTGTTGTTGATATCTTAATAAAATTATGTTTGTATATTGATCCCTCTTATTTCATGTTAAGAATTGATGTGTTTACATTATTATGTCTTGTATTGCTACTGTTTCCATTTTGGAATATTACAGTGGTATCAGAGCATAATCTTGGCTCAGCTTGTGCATTCAAGACATTATGCCATTAGGAAGAGAAGCTTCTCACAAAAAGGAGAAGCTATACAGAAGAAACAAAGGCATGAATCCATTATTTGGAGAAATGAAGGAAGAGAGGATCTCCCAACTTCTTTTCCAAACTGTGAAAAGTATCAAGGAAGATCTCAAGGAGATGAAAGGGGAGAGGTGTAGAGAATTTCCAAGAGGGTTTGTAAGTGGAGCAAGCCCTAAGTATTCACATGATGGGTGTGAGCATTCAGCCACACATGCAGATCCACAGCGTAGTTTATTTCCCACATTCACTGCAAGAAGGATGGAGGAAGAAGATGCACCAAGGGAGGAGACCTTGAGTGACTATCTTCAGGAGTATGAGTCTCAATCATGGAGATTCAAAGAGCACTTGGAATTCCAAGGGTTTTTCCAACTCAAGGAAGATAGAATATCCAGTAACCATAATAGAAGCTAGAGAGGTAGAATCTTTCTATCTAACTTTGATGAATCAGCAAAGTGCATAGCCAAGGCTTGGGTGAAAGATCTAGATTCATATTTTCAACTACACCAAGTTTCAAAAAAGGAGGCCATTAGAGTTGCAGCGCTGCACTTTAAAGGTATGACCCATGATTGGTGGTTTAATAGTTTTACTTCAATTTATCATGAAAATATAAACACTTATGTGGGGTTCACTAAGAAATTAGTGAGAAGATTTGTTATTAAACATTGTAAAACATCTTTTGTTGAACTCAAAAACTCAAAACCTTTGCATGAGTTGGAGAGATATATTTTGCCAACCCCACTCCATATTTTTGTTGAAGGGGATAAAAACATGCATGATACCTTGCCAAGGGAAAGATCCCCACTTCTTGAAGAGCCCTCTTATATAGATGAAGACATGGAGGTTCCTCCTTCAAGGGAAGACCAAGATCTAGGGTCTCTCATTGATAATGAGGTATTTTGAAATATTGATGAAGGGGAAGAGCAAAGAAGAGCTAATAGTGTTGTACCATTAGGAGGAGATCCATAACCACATGGAGATGGGAAGGGAACCATTACTTCCATTATAGGATCCCTTGTATCTTTGCAATGAGTTCCAAATTATCTAACATGTGGGAACCAAAGCACAATCCTGGAGCAGCATGTATCAGTTATTATGGATTGTGAATCTTGGGAGATGAAAGGAGAAGGAAGGAAGGATCAACATCAAGGGATGATGAGCATTCACCCTTATCTATTTCAGGAGGTTTCTACACAAAAGAAGGAGATTGTATTACGCAGTGAAAGGAGGGAAAAATCAGTCCACTCATATATACAACCCACTTCATATTTTGATGTCTCATTACATGGGGGCATTCCACCTGGGAGGCCACCATATCTAGAGTTGGTGAGAGACATCTTGAAATTTGGTTCACCGCTCTTAGATCCCGGAGGGGTGGATACTTTGGAGGGGTCTAGTACAACGTAGGGTCTGGGATAGACTCAAGGAGGAGGAGGACATTCTCCCATATTCAGCATTTCCCACTCTCACTAGATATTATGCACTGACAAAAGTTGTTATAGTGATGGAGGATGGCACCACCATGGTGCAAGGGAGCTACTCCATGGATTTGAAGAAATAGAGGTACTTCCTTTGAGAAAGGAATCCTCCATATATTGAAGTATATGGATGCCACTCATGCTTACATTGCCCAAGATCAGGAGGTTATTTTTGGGTGGGAGCTTCTCATGGGAGGCCAACTTTTAAAGGTCACCACTTCTATTTGAGCATGAGCAGCTACATGATGGGCATGGCAACACTTTGGAGGATGACTTTGCAATGAGGGATGTAAAAGGAGAAGACAACAGCATGTGGGAAGTTTCACATTTCAGATCTTCAGCGCTGTCTCTTAGGAGGGTTGATCCATATTGGAGGTCTCAAATTTGGGTAGAGTACTCCAAGGATTTTGGTGCTTGCATGATTCTTGATGATCCGGAGGGAGATGACAGATACATGGTGGATGATGAGGTCATCTATTCTTATGGCAAAGTCTTCCTAACTAGAGCTTCTGAGCTCAAGGAGAAATTGTTACATGCAGCACATGTGGACTTTCTTTCCATGCACTTTGATGGAGGAGTTCACTTGGGAGGACATCCAGTGAGATGTATATCAGCATATGGAGAGAAGCATAGCCTAGATGATGATGGAGAGGTTGTCACAACCACTTCCCTACTCATGGAGGGTGAGGGAGAGCTTTCAGTTGAGCCATTTCAGCTCAATGACCAAAGTACATAGTAGAGAAGGTACATTTATGCATTATGATTTGTACTCCTTTACTTTTTATGAGTAGCTTGTTGTACCAAGGAGGATTATTCCTTCTTGTATATTGTATTATGATGTACTTGAGGCCATTTTCAGCATTGATATTGGCCATTCTATTGGTGGTTTGTGGGAGAGGCCACATGATTCTTGGTGTGCACCATTGGCAGCACACTTCACTTTTATGATCCTATCTTGTAGGATGATTGTGGCAGCAAACAAGTGGCTAAAAAGACACTTGTTATACCTTGTTTTGAGGTAGGAAGGGGATGCACTGTGATGGTTCCATATGTGGAACTATGATCCACCTTCCGGTTGTCATATGGCAACTTGTTTCTATTTGTTTTTGCTCCCATATATTGATGATGTTCTTATATTTATGGGAAGATTTGTTGGGAGGCTAGCACAAGAGTTGGAGGTGCCCATTGGGAGTATAATTCTCCCTACTTTATATGTTGCATGTTCAGGAGAAACAATGGGAAAACCATGATTGTTGCACTACATCTCTTGTCTTCATGTGGGAGGAGCCATTTGGAGAACTTGAGTTCTTGGGAGAGGCACTTCATGGATGTTTTGTTTGGTGGGGTGACTTGGGTCATTCTTGGAGGCTATAATATTTCAGCCCAAGATCAGCAATAGCCCCATACATACCATAAATGGAGAGAGAAACAACTTGGGTGGAAAAATCTAATCTCTCCATGCAGCCCCAATACATTGAGTAAACCGGGGGTTCAAGATTTCTTTGATGAGCTACCTAGGATGGCTCATTTCATTTGGATGATAGCATGGAGATGGGAGTCTATCATTGGGAATGAGATCCCCTATGCTTGTCATCACTCCTACCTTGAGGAGGCCATTGAACAGCAAGAAGGTATCCACTTATACCTTCCACTTTCTCATGATGTGAGCCATTTGATTTTGCATACTTAGGAGGAGACATTGGGGGGCAGATTTATTGCAGATTATTTTGAGCAGTGGTGGGGACTATTGATGAGGAGGTCACTAGAAGGGGAAGGGAGGAATTTTTCTCCACCTTTATAATTTCTTGAAGACAAGAAACATTTTGGAGGGGAGGACTGAAATATTCCAAAAATTTAGCCTTCGGCTAAATGGAATATTATAGTTTATTTTATCATTAGGTAGGTGAATAAGTGGGTAGGGAGGCACATAAACCTTTTTGGAAGGAATCACAAAACTCCTAATGTGAAAGGAGGAAGAATAAACCGTTGGATTAAGCACCTTTGGGTGTGAACAGGAGGGGATACATGTTGAATAGGTCAACTTTGACCAAGTCAACAACACTGACATGGAGGAGTGGCATTTATGATAAGACAACGCAGTTTTAGTGAAGGACAACTTGAATGAGCTTAGTGGCAAGTATGGATGGGACCCAATGTGAGAAGGCTCACACACTATATATGGAGGGGATGGCAACCATTGTTATTCATGTTTTAGATTATCATTTGATATTTTTCTATTTAGACTTTTCATTCCTTTGTTGTTTAGCATGGTTGCTATGTTGTTTAGCACAAGGGTGTTCGTGAATGGGAATCCCTACTTCATCCTCAGGGAAGGAGAGGTTCTCTGGACTGCATTTCCTCATTCTAGCATTCTGGCCAAGCTACCTCCTTCAGCTACAATGCAGTTTCTGTTTAGAGCTGGGTTGTGTTGCAAGGTGCGCAAATGAGGATCACATAGAGCCATTTCCGGGCTTGTTTTTTAGTGGAGAGGTAGTCTATTCATTGGAGGATCAACAAGGAGGGCTCCTAGGCATATTTTTACATATTTGGCATTAGGCAAACCATCTACCATCCCTCACAGTAAAGTCACAAACCAGCACTGCGTTATTTTTGGAGGCAGTTGCTAAGAGGGCTCATTGAGCTCATTAGGAGGGTTTATTTCTGACTAGAGGGATCAACCTTCTATTTAGGAATACCATTGGAGGAGGACATCATTATTTCAGATCTGTCATAGCCTCATTCACTTCAATTCTAGTTTGCAGTGACATCTCAACCCCAAGGTTATTTGTCACATTGTATATTTCTTGGTATTTCTAGCAATCTTTTTCAGGTTGGTTAGAAATCATGTTATGAGCCCACATCTTATTGTCTGGGCATTTCTTTTGTTTCTATCAGTCATATTTCATTAATATATGTTTACAACAGCAGCTACACTGATATAGACAGCGTTGTCACTGCTCTTCGGCACTCTATATAATTGCAGGAACTCATGTGATGATTGTTCTGATCATGGAAAATTTTAGGGGCTAATATTCGCAGGTGGGCTAATTTTCCATAGTTTTTCAAAAAAAAGATTTGCCAATTTCCATTTTTTTATAAAAATGATTCGCCCAAATTTTACAATATAAAATTATTTTACCTTAAAAATCGCCAACATTATATAGACAATATATATAATATCATTATAAATTTGAATAATTTTACAAATAAATCAATAAGAATTTTATATTTGGCATATTAGGGACTAGTGAGATTCGCCAATTTTTTAAACTTCAAGATAATTTTCCATCCTTAAAATTATCCCTAGTTCTGATCATTGGAGGATTGTTCTTATTGCTTGAGTGGCTTGATCCTTAAGATCTTTTTGTATTAGGAATTTGGCTTCTGTGATCCATAAAGTATGTGTAAAAAGATTTTTCGGTGAAAATCACATAGAAGAAATTTGTGTCGACGCGTTTCGAACCAGCCAGTGTGGTTCATCATCAGGACAAGATGAGAAATCTGATCAGGGAACCAGTTTAAGTAGAATAGGACAGCTCCAACTAGCCGTTGGAAAAACGGCTAGTTTGACTAGAATAGGAAAATTATTATTATTATTATTATTTATTTATTTATTTATTTTAATTTTGATTTTGATTATGTTTTTATTATAAATTCTATATAATTAAAATAAAAAATCAAATAAATCAAATATGAAATCAAATCAAATAAATAATCATAATAATAATAATAATAATAATAATAATAATAATTAATCAAATAATATAATATTACTAAAGAGGTAAGATTTAAAAAATAAAAAATAAAAATAAATAAAAATATAAAATAGAAATCAAAATAAAAATAAAAATATAAAAAATAAAAATAAAAAATAAAAAATAAAAAATAAACATATTATTATTTTTTTTTTATTTTTTTTATTTTTTTTATTTTTTGAAAAATAAAAAATAAATAAAAATAAATAAAATAAAATAAAATTCAAATTCAAATTCAAATTCAAATAAGAATAAAAATAAAAATTAAAAATAAATAAATCAATCAATAATACTAAAAATAAAAATAAAAATAAATAAATAAATAAATCAAAAAATATAAAAATAAAACAAAATATAAATATAAATAAATAAATAAATAATAAAAATAAAAATACAATAACTTAAAAATAAATAAATAAATTAAAAATTAAAATAAAAAATAAAAATAAATAAAAATAAAAAAAATATAAAAATTTAAATAATATATATATATATATATATATATATATATATATATATATATATATATAATAAAATAAAAACAAAACAAAAATGCTAATCAAACCAAATAAGAAAAATAAAAGGATCACACCAGGAAAGAGGAATCAAGATCGACTAAGAGTGAAGTGCAGGAATCCAGCATCTGCTAACATTCCCTTATCATCCTATTAAGGTTAACCGGCCTCTTTTATTCAAGGCTTCCCTTAACTGATTGGAGGAAGTGAATTGATAATCTTAATAACTTCCACCGGGTTAAGGGAAGCCTTGGAAATAGAAAAGAGGCCGGTTAACCTTAATAGGGATGATGGGTGGAATGTTAGCAAATGTTGGATTCTTGCACTTCACTCTTAGTCGATCTTGATTCCTCTTTCCTGGTGTGCTCCTTTTATTTTTCTTATTTGGTTTTGATTAGGATTTTTGTTTTGTTTTTATTTTATATATATATATATATATATATATTATTATTATTATTATTATTCTTTAAATTTTATTTATTTTTATTTCTTTAATTTTTAATTTATTTATTTATTTTTAAGTTATTGTATTTTTATTTTTATTATTTATTTATTTATTTATATTTATATTTTTGTTTTATTTTTATATTTTTTGATTTATTTATTTATTTTATTTTATTTTTATTTTTAGTATTATTGATTTATTTATTTATTTTTAATTTTTATTTGAATTTGAATTTGAATTTGAATTTGATTTGATTTGATTTATTTTTTATTTATTTCAAATTTTTTTATTTTTATTTTTATTTTTTGTTTTTTATTTTTTATTTTTATTTTTATTTTTTATATTTATATTTATATTTTGATTTCTATTTTATATTTTTATTTATTTTTATTTTTTATTTTTTAAATCTTACCTCTTTAGTAATATTATATTATTTGATTAATTATTATTATTATTATTATTTATTTGATTTGATTTCATATTTGATTTATTTGATTTTTTATTTTATTTATATAGAATTTATAATAAAAACATAATCAAAATTAAAATAAATAAATAAATAAATAATAATAATAATAATAATTTTCCTATTCTAGTCAAACTAGCCGTTTTTAATGCTGACTGGTTAATTCTACTTAAGCCCCAGTTTCTGATCGAATTTCTCATCTTAATCTGATGATGAACTAAGCGAAACAGTGGTTGAAAGCTTATTTGTCATTCTAAATTTCAACTACGTAATGATTTTCTGAAAATCTTTTTACATCTTTTTGTATATTGTTGCTGATATCTTAATAAAATGATGGCTGTATATTGATCCCTCTTATGTCATGTTCAAAATTGTTGTGTTTTACATTATTATGTCTTGTATTGTTGTTATTTCCATTTTGGAATATTACAGTTTCTGGTTCCAGTCGGGGTTAACAGTCTAAAATTTCTAGTTCAAGTCGGGGTTACAAGTTTAATTGGGTTCTTAGCACCTACTTTGTTTCTGGTTGTTGTTGGTCTTTGTTCTTGGGTCACTGTGGTTATTTTATGTTGTTACTTTTACTCTTGTTCCAGTTATAGGATAGATAACGACAAGCTTCAGCCCAGGAATCTACAAAATTATGGATTGGCCTATATGGCTTATAATGACTATCTTACCCCTGTGACTCGAAGTTACCCTTTTTTGGTCTTTGTACATTCACAATCTCTCTGTTATAAGGCTGAATTCTTGTTTTCGCGCGGGGTAATTATTCTCAACCTTAGCTTGTAGTTGTTCATGCATAGTCTCTGGGTCGTAGTCCTGCAGTTTTGCATGCATCATCACTGGGTCATAGTCTCGCAGTCTTACATGCATACTCTATGGGTATTCAAAATATGGGGATCTAATTTAGTTATAATGTCTCTTTCTCTGCCTAATCCTGCCAACTTTTCTCTTTCCATGCATGAGTCTAAGAGTCGCGGGTTGGTCATGCACCTCTACCTTACCCTTAGCATGGAGACCGTAGGTGGGCATCACTATATTTACTGCCAGGATGCTAAGCCCACTTCTGTGGGTCCTTTTAATTTTTGTTTATACATAAGAGGAATTGACTCTCTGTTACGATACACAGGGCTCCATAAAATCTTTATAGGTGTTGATAAAGCATTTGCCAAGATATATCTACAGTACCGTCAGAGGAATCAACATATTAAGATGGTTAAAAAATAGGATAAGGGCAAGGGGAAACAGAAGCAGTCGGCACCCACAATCAGAACTAGAAAAGGCAGAAGAAATCAAAGAAATAGGTCATGGAAAATGCATATTCTCTAGGTAACCCACCACAGGTTAAGAATTTGATTGCTGGCTAGGAAAGAGAAAGCAATATAAAAGAGGACAGTGAAATCTAGGAAGATGCATTAGAGTTCATCAAAGACCCTGGTAATACTAGAGGAAGGCTTTCCCTCTTTCACCAGTCCATTCACACATACTGGACAATAAAATGTGTTCTGGTGAAGGCTCTTATGAGTATTTAGGAAATTGGAGGAGACCCTAAGGTTGCCTCTACACTGCAAGACATTAAAAGGGAAATTCAAGAAATCTGAATCTCACAACAGCATGGCTCAGTTTGTCTCGGCTGTATAAACCATTAGCTGCAAAACATGCAGCATGTAGATATGCCTCGGTCAAGCATGAAGGATCCAGCTCCAATAGAATCTTTTGATGACTGCCACATTCCTTTCTATGTTTTTATATGTATTTTGTGGTTAGCATTTACTTTTTACAGTTTCCATATGTCAGATATAGTTACTAGCTTCTAGTAGAAGACTAAAACTGTTTCAATATTGGATGGCTTTTAACGCTTTAAGGTGACCAACAGACTTGGTTTCCTTCAGGCAAGTTCAGGCCATCAAGTTTTGATATGTTGAACATGCCCCTTTTTTATAATAGAAAATAGACATGTATTGCTAAACTTACAAAAAAAAAGAATAAAAATTGTTTTAAAGGGTGTATGTTTCGAGAGTCAAATACACATTGTAGTTGAGAACTTTTGGAAATTTGTGTATTTTGTATGAAGAGTCAGACGTTTCGGGTGAACACTTCACCCATTTTTAGAAGCAAGACGTGATGCTTAACATGAAGATGAGCGAAGTGTGGGAACGTGGACTCTTATACAAAATACACAAATTTCTAAAAAGTACAATTTTGTTGTGAAATTACAAATATAATATAGTATAGTTAGATTTTAAGGGTTTTCCTTAATTCTTACACTCACCTGCTATACAAGCAGCCATCCAAACCAATATTTTTATCATCCCCGTGTTTTATATATATATAACGGTTTCCATTTCAGAAAACTCATAAATATTTGAACCCACGCAGCTTTCAACGCATTGGTATTTGCTTTACGCTCGACGACATGACCACTCGCCTATTCTTTGCTTTCAAATAGCAAATCACAAAGACACTGTTAATCACCTGCTCGTCGCTGCTTAAACTTCGAAAAAGAGAGGTGAATATTGCTTCGGACCACCCAGATGTGATGTGTAGCCCTCGTCATGATTACGAAATCTTGAATCGCCTGAAAATTATATATATATATATATATATATGCTGGCTACTGTCAATAAAATTATTTTACATTCTACCTGTAAAGTAAGGAGCATATTGGCTACTGTCAATAAAATTTAATTAGAATAATACTGAGAGTGAGTGGTCGACCGATTGTGTTAATAATTTCAGAATTTAAATCCATATAATGGCACTGAGAAAAAGTTCCCAGGACAGCGGCTGCTGCTTACAGTATGTTTTCATTAATATTGTCGGAGAAATAGAAATTGCGTCAATTTTCAATATGGTGCGAGGACCAAGTTGGCATGGAAGTATAACACAAGTTTCCAAGTCAATAACACACTCGTTATCCATGAGAGTTCAACGTCGCAGTCTTTACCAACCCCTAAACACATCCACGCTCTAACTTTTGAACCCAAACTTCACTCAAAACAAACTCTTCCAATTTAGTTCCACTGAATTGTGTGGGATCTTGGTCATAAATTTATAGACCCTATAATTGAAGATAATGAGTTACATTATATGCCAGATGCTAGTAGGAAAAATTCAAGCCAAAAAATTATGGTTTCAAGAGAACAAAGTATTTGAAGTTTATGCTATAAAAAAAAATTTCTACTCAAAATGCTTTCATTAATTCCTCAAAACATTACAGCTTCTATTTCTTAAGTTCTCTCTCCAAAGCTTCATTCCTAATTTAAAATATAATTCCATTTGCTACAAAAGCCTCACACGCAAACTAACCATATTGTCCAAAAAACCAAATAGGGCCAAAAAACAACCAACAGTTACATTTTACATAGCCTCACCTCAATCTCCAAGCAAGCCGCTCCAAGATCTCTACTTTAGTGTACTAAACATCATTAATATAGGCGATGGTTTCATTTCTATCATGATACCTTTGTTGATGAATGATGTCGAGATTGGCATGGATCTCCCTTAATTGCTCTACCACTAAGGCTAGTGTTGGAGGTTACAGCACACGACCTAGTGACTGAGCACAAGTGTGGGCCAGCTCATCTTCCAACACTGCTTCCTCTTCATCGTCCTGCTCCAATTGCCAAGTTGTCCATAAGGGCCAACTCTGTGGCATGCTCGCCCATGTTGTATTTGCATGTCTACCAAGGATCCTTCGCACCAAATTTCTCTACCGAGGGAGAAGCCCCACACACTTCCGCCATGCCTATTAATCTCTCCCAGACCACCCAACAACTGTAATATGCATAGACTCTGTTTAGATACCAGCTTTCAAATAAATTTACCAAATTTTCCGCTTAAGTTTATGCTATAAATTAACATAATCATATAAATTAAATAGTTGGTAAATGTTGATCTCACTCATAAAAACTATGAACTGCACCAGATGTTGCAAAGGAAACATAGTAAGTCATATATACGAGAAGAATCATGACATATACAACAGTATTGAAGTTGGAAATTTTCTATTAAACCCTCACTCTATCAAGACAATAACAACAACGAATGTTGGTCCAAATCAACAAGAGAAGGATTTAACTGGGGTCTTTGATATACTACCCACAAACAAAAACATTATAAATACCCCATTTACATATATGTTTAAAATTTCTCAAATATCCCCACATGCCTTATAAGCATCAAATTTGTCATTGGTCTTCAAATAATTTGGGGAAAATATTATTCTTAGTATTACAAAAGCAATCAATTCCTTTCTATCAAGGCATTTTTTAAATGAAAAATTGAAAAACTTTGATGGCTTCAGCCAATTCATGAACAACATGATGGCTATCTTTCCAAATCTAAATTTGCATCACAACCTTACAAATTTTTGACCTTATCACCTGTTAGATTAGGAAAATGAGTCAGACATCAACTCTCAATTATTCATAAATTTTGGTGTAAAATTTGCAACTTTGATGGGAATCTAGTGTAGTCAGTCGATAATGTTCAATATCTATGATATTTCCTCTGAGAGCATCACCTCTACCACCAGTTCAACAATTAAAATAAATGAATATTCTTTTTGGTCTCAAAAAATGCAGGTTTTACAATCCCCAACTACCAAAAATGCTTGCCCTTTTAGCTTTTTAGGTTTGCATTTTCCGAGCACCCCTATTGCTTGTATGATATAACTCTTTGACCTATGATTTTCTTATTCATTCCATGACATTAAAAAATCAACATTTTTTAAAATTCATTTGATGAAGTATATCCATAGACGACTCCTTTAGTAATATGCAACCTTTATGTCAATATAGAGAGATGCCATGATGCTATTAATAATGGTTCCAAATCTTCCAAAGAATACTTCCACTGCCCAAGAAAGTCTATCTGAGATTATTCAAAACTAATAACAAGTGATATACCTTGTTAACAATATAGAGAGATTCGATGATGCTACTAATAATGGTGCCAAATCTTCCAAAGAAGACCTCCATAGTAGAATCACATGAAAATCTGAAACTTCTACACGGAGGATTTTATGAGTATAATAATTTACACAATTCTATTTTGGATCCATCACATAAACAAGCCGATTTTTGATGTGTTTGAAACCATCTAATGTGGTTCATCGTCACGACGATTAGATTAGTTGGTTTGAAACATGTTGGCAATCAACTTGTTTATGTGATGGATCTAGAAGATAATTGTGTAAAAAAAATCTAAAACTTCTAGAAATCCATAATTGTATTTTATAAAAATATTCAGTCTAACTACTAACCCATGTTCTCAAAAATGTAATATAATAATGACCCTAAAATAAATGTAGCTAAATTTATCAACGGAGTTATATAATTAATATAATTCAATCGAAAATCAATAATCTAATATTCTAGACCAAAATTTGATTTCTAGGCTAGGGATCAATTATTAAAGTTAGTTTGAAGAACCACTGAATGTGAGGTTGGTAGTAGTTGGGGAATTTATCCCCGTTACCAGGCCCTTTATAGGAAGAATTTATTTCTTTGAGGTATTGGAAGTTTTATGGCCATTAGGAATTCGACTCCCTGAAACTCCTCATCTAGGGATGTTACACACATAGCATGCTTACAATCTTGTTTTTCATATTATAAGTCACACCTATAAAATTTAAATCTTACATTCTAAGAGGTCCGGTTGCCCAGGTGCAGGCTTAGGGGACAAACAAGGTATTCAATGGAATGTGGAGGTTATAAAGGGGATGATTTTTTTTGCAAATAAGTGTTGTTATATAGTATACTGACACATTGCAAATGAGTACACATTGACACACACCCGCACTTATATTATAGAACAATGTACACAAAATAAGTATCCAGATAATGAAAACAATGTCACAGCAGAGGTGCTCACCTAATATTACAATGTCAAATGGAGTATCAATGCATATATGCAATGTTGCAAAGTATTTTAATAAAAATATTGTACTGACTAGCTCAATAGTGTATTATAATAAACTTTTTAAGCTATGAGAGTGGAGGTGTGGTATGAGTGCCAAGTCCTTGCAAAGGGTTGTGATATTGAAGTCTCATTGATTTCAATGGTCAAGACTCAAGTACAAGAGGTGAATACAATATGAAGGGAAATATTGATATAGAAACCCTAACCAGAGAGGAGTCGAAATGGTCCAGTATTTAGAACATATATCATAGATAGGGGGTTCAATTACATTGAAATCATCAATTTAGATTTTAATACTAATGCAATAGGGATTTAACTTTTGCATTAGAATAGTCAAGTCAAGTCATCTAGCCCACACAATGTTGGTCTAAGAAAACAATTCCAGTCAATATTGATTTTGATGTCATTTTACCCTAAATGAATGTCAATGTTAATGTTTTTATGTTGAACAACCCATTCCTTGCATAGCTTGGTGTATTCCTTGTTTTCTGTAATCTCATTGTTTCACTTTGACACAATTTGCAATTTGAGGCTTGTGGTTTCCTACATTTATCCAACTAAAATGTAGCTTTCATTAAGTTGTGGTTGACCTACAACAAGTGGATTATGGTCTGATCCATAAAGAAAATCTCAAGCATTCAGAAAAAAATACATAGTAGACTTGTTGCAGGAAATGCAGGTCTATTAAAAAATGGTGGTTTCCAAAATAAATGTAGGTCTATCGTAAAACAATATTTTTTTGTATTTACCCAAGTAAAAATGCCACTTTCACAAAGTTGTGGTTGACCATCAACAGTTAGATTTTAGTCTACTCCATAAATAAAATCTCACATTCATTTGGGTAAACTACAAAGTAGACTTGTTACAACATAAGTGAAACACTCCAAGCACCAAGTGTTTATTGAGAGAACCAATGATAAATCCCATTCATAAAGTGCGTATGAATTCAGTTGAAAAAACCATCCTAAATCATAACAAACAAAAACTCAAATATAGGCATGATGGCATATGGCCATTGGCAAAGTGTTGAAGCAGTGAAGAAATTAATCAATCCTAAAATGGGGCAAAGGTTGTATAGTGAGGAATTTTCAATAATTTTTTTCATACACAATATTCATGTTAGAAACTAAGCTACCAAGCCTAAATGTATATATCAACTCAAATGTTGGAAATGAAAAAGAAATCCCTCCATGACCAAAAAACAAGTAGTTCAACATTTGGCTAGTTTCATTCTAGCAGCAAGTACCTAGTTTATTTAAGAAGAATGAACAATATCCTTCTCAAGTTATAGTCCAAAACATATAAATATTGTAAAGAAGATCATAATCTATGGAACATTTCAAGACATATTTTATTTTCAATTTTCACCGAGTACATAATGAGATGCTTGTGAAGCATATTTTATTTTTGGTAACCACAATTAACATCTATCATATTTTATAAATAAAAATAATTTAATGAGGACCACAAAGAGAATTTAGATAATATCTTGTGCCAAGAAGACACCAAAAAACTTATCAATTAGTCTAAGATCCATGAGGAACTAAATTTAATGGCCATAAGAGATTTTCTACACTTGATATTATTTTATACAATATTGAAAATTTATATACAAAACTGATTTAGAAATTGAAAATATTATTAAGCTCATTAGGATGGGACTTTCACTTAATAACTAGAGTGTTTGAAAATGCAGTTGCCCTAGTGTAGGCATAATCTAGTGGTGATTTGAATTTGGAAGATGTGTTCTCTTTCCTCTTCCTCAAAATCACATAAAACAAAACTTAGGACTGTGTCGACGCTTTGCAAGCATGAAATTGGGTCTTCAAAAACAAGATGTTTGTATAATGTCTCTTCAACATGAATTAGTCTTCATATGCAACTGAACATAATGAAAATAACACATATAATCCATGTAGGCATAAAGAAGAGCAAGACAAAAGGTTTGTTGACGGAGTTCACCCCTCCTGGGCTACATCTTTGGGCATGTCAACATTACTAGACAACTCATACAAAATTTGGTATCAATGAAGTACATAAAATTTTTCTGCAAATAAAGTGTGGCTAATACCCCTACAAGGTAATGTTCTCCTATAGAGAACTCTCACAATAGAAACAACTCAAAACATCTCCTACAAATATGACATAATTCCACTGAAATGAGTCAAAAACATCATGTGTATCATTCAATCCACATTGAAGAACATAATGAAAACTTCATGATGAAAGAAGCTAAACATTAGTTGAACCCTAATGGTTACAGCTACTGCAAATGAATTATTAAGGTGAGGAAAAATCCTACAAGGTATTCTTCATGTTAAACACCCTCAGGAATTGCTACCAAACCTTGCTTGATCCATACACCCTTAGGGTTCAACCTATAAAAAATCCTATCTAGAGTGCTCTATGGATCCTGAGACCTGTTCCACTGAGTCCAAAATAGTCAAAAATGGTACCTTAGCCTCTTTTTTCATCCAATTTGGTCAAAAACTGGAGAAGTTATGACATCTCCTAGTTCTCCCACTATTCGCTCCACAAATTGCAAAAAATCTCGGTCGGTCCAACAAATCCGCCTGGAATTTGGAAAATTTTCCTCAATTTCGCCAACTAGCGGCACAAATTGTGGGACAATTCATTTTTCTAATGACAACTTTAAACCATATTATCTCTAACAAACCCGGCTTCCCTCTAATTAAGCCGAGATTAATTTTGTAATGGTATGTTGTTCATAACACCAGTTTAACATTAATTAAACTTAGATTAAGGTTTAATAATCATCCTTAAGGGATAGCACCTCCTGATCCACCTATGTTCCGAAGTCATCATCACATGTTTTGGGGGTTGGCCCCCTCTCCCCCCATTAGCGCACTATATAAAATTTAAAAGGACATGGAGGTGTAATAGGGTAAGAACTAATGTGTAGACGAGTTGGTAGCATGGCATGTTAGTTTGGAAGAGGTCTCGTGTTCGACCCTCACCCGGTACCTCTGGTCCATAAGAAAATTTTTACACTGCCATGAGGGGGACATGTGGCAGTCCCAAGCTAAGCCACGTTCCTCCTCCTCATTAGCCTAAACACAACCAATGACAGCCTGCCAACTCGCACCAAGACACACCAACCAACACCTACCACTTGCTAGACATACATTCGCCAAAGAAAATGGTTGACCAACCTATTGACCTACCCAGTCAGCATGCCACGTCAGCGATACGGAATGCTGACTGGGCTCCCTGTCTGCAATTTTTTTACCAAATTTGCATGTTTAGGAAAATGGACAGAACTCATTTCTGAATCCATAAGAAGACCATTTCACGTAAAATGAGTTGCACCAGATTCATAATGACGAACGCTTCGTGGTCGTTCAGGTTTCATGTCATTCTAAGAACTTTTATTTTTGAGTGAAAATTTGATCACCTTATCACACCTCCCCACTAGGAACTTGTGAACTCCAAAATTTTACTTCCCTAGTCAAGATAAAGAGGCTAGAACTCAAAATACCCACACCACTCAATCCAAATTACAAAATTTTCAATTGGTGCCCTTCAAGCCCCAATCAAGGCATTTCACTTATCATCCTCATGAAGACCTGTTGTCCTGTCAAGAATCGAGCCAACATTCTTATCGTTGTTGCAGTAATAAAAATATTGTTAAGTGGATTTTGAACATGGTATTTTCCCTCATCTTTTCACAGCTTGAAAACACTTCATCCTTGAAGTTAAATTGTTAAATACAAACTTGACTCCATCTTGGAAATCAGAAACAACATAAATTTTCTTTAACGTCTTCAAGCTAATTTTGTACATGAGTAGTACATTGCTGAAAAAATGTTTCATGATATGCTTGGCCTTGTCTACAAAACATATTCATATTAACCACAAGACTCTATTCACACAAGTTTCAAATCGAATACTTGTATAGGTGAACATATGACAAACTTGTAGACAACTTGAACGACAATTTTGTACATTCACAAAAGTCTTGAACATGTGGACTATAACAAGCCAATACATACATGAATGAAAAACATCTTCTTGTTGAACATAGTGACAATAAATGTTCACTTTACAAAAGTACCTAAACATGTAATGACAACAAGTATTTACACAATTTACAAAACAAATTTACAATAAGTCTACCCAATCATGCCTCTCTTAGGCTTGTGGGTTCTCTTCTTGCACCATGTTGTCTTGAAGGTTGCTAAGGGTTGTTGCAAGTCCTCTTGGCCACCTTTTGTTTCCCTGGCATCATGTTGCATAATCTCTTTATATTTTTTTAAATGAAGCTTCGAATGTAACTTCCAACATCTTTCAGTGCCATGTCCATGCACTATTCAATGAGCACAAAAAATATTCTTCTTGTTCGCAGACATAGAAGTTCATTCATGCAAAAGAAAATCATTATGTTTGATACCCAATTTTTGGTTCATTAGTGTAACCATTATCATGGGTTGCTCACACACAGCCATGCAAAGGTCAAAATAATCACAAAATGTACAAGGGTACTGATTCCAGGAGTATTCAAAATCACCATGCCTTGAAAAAACTCTTGAGAGTTATTGTTGTGAAACCAGCTCCAAAAATAGAAGAAAAGAGATATCAACGCCTTAGAAATAAGCCACTTCGAGTAGGCAACCTCCAATAAATTATATAAATGAACGATTCTTGGATGATACAAATTACAAAACCTCCTTTCTATATATAGGAGTCCATGGGGCCACAATGTAATCCTAGTGGGGCCACAATGTAACCCTAGCCGACGTAACAATAATAATGTAAGGGCACAATAATAACAATATGGGGGTTACAGGGGTACAACAATAACAATAAGGGGGACTACATTAACATAATAAGGGACTACACTATTAATATAGGGACTTAACATGCCCCTCTCCTTCAAACAAGTGTTGTCATCAACACTTGATTATTTCTTGATGCTTTTGTATAAAATTCTCATCCTCCCATGTGGAATCTTCTACAGGAATGTTCTTCCACTTGCTGAGATACTCTGAAATTGATCGTACTTGTCGAGTTCTCATTTCTGTGACTGCTTCATAACTTCTTTCGATGTGATGTTGATCTTCTTGTTGTTTCATTAGATTCTGCACCAAAGTTAGGTTATCCTTTGAGAGTTGGAGAACTTGTTGTTGATGCTTGATTTGATCTTCCACTAATTTATCATCCATATTAGCTATTATTTGATCCTTCAAACCATTCAACTTAGCCTCCATTTCTGCTTTTAAACCATCTATGTCATCTTTGGTTGCTCTTCGTGTTAGCCCCCCCCTATGAAATTTCTGACAAGCAAGTAGGGGGCTAAATTGTTTTTGAGCCTTCAAGGAATGCATTTCCTCTGAAAACACAGTCTCCTTGAAGCCTCCTTGTGTCTTGATCCTTTGATAAAGTCCCCTTTTCTGACTCCTATTATAAAGCCTCTCTGTTTGTGGAGAAATGCCCAAAGGCCCCCTTTTCCTCTTATCTCCTCCCCACTTAGCTTCTATTTTGTTTCCCCTTCTATTTCCCTTCTTTACCTTCTCAAATCCCCTTTATATCCTTCTCCTGCTCTTTGTTGGCCATATTCACCCTTATTCCCTCTTTCGTTACTCTTCCTTGGCCTCGAAATGCATTAAAATGGGCCAAAACCCTCTTCCCACTTTATAATAGGGCTCAGCCCCTTTCCGCCAGTCCTTTGGCTATTGTCCCCATGTAACCAAGCGCTATGACTGAGCGCTACTCCTTAAAGCACCCATTGCAAATCGCAGATCGCATTTTTGCGTGTTGTGTTTGTTAGATCCATCGCAAATATTTGCGATGCGATCTGATCGCGTCGCAAATATTTGCGATGTGATCGACTGATCGCGTCGTCGCACTTCCCGCCCATCGCAAATCCTCTATCGCACTTATCGCATATCGCATTCTCCCTCTGATCGCATCTTCCTTCCCATCGCAAGTTTGGCCCATCGCAATATCGCAAGCGCGGATTTCTGTGTGGTGCCACTATCCGCCATCGCATTTTCCGCTCTTGCGATTTGCGATCTCCGTACTGGGTCCCACCTCTGTGGCTCCACTTCATTATTTTTCTTCGTTTCCCTGCGTTATTCGCCCAAACATTTAGTCTTTGGGTTTTTACACTATTAACCATTTCTCCCGCCGCTCTCCATTATTTTCATTACTCTCAACTGTTCCGCCACCATTCCTCTGGTCTCCGAAGCATTTCTTCGCTACCACCACTCAGGTTTGCAACAGGTTCATTTTATTATACGGATAGCGCAGAAAGGCCAGTTCAGCGGCCAAACGAAACATCAGAGACGGATTTGAGGGATTAAAGCCGGTTAATTGAAGATTAACAATTATAATCCTACATTCAAAGGAAAAAGGCTCAGTTTGAAGACTAATGAGCGCACCAGCAAATCATAACCACGCTACCAAACGGCAGAGTACTCTTCTCTCAGAAGGACACCTTCCTACAAGAAATCTGCATGCCTCCTCGAGCCCTGAAAAGATTAATTACACTAACTGAAGCCCATTTAAGACAGTCATGCAGCAGTTATGGAGGTATGGAGCGGCCTTGCAGACTTTCACCCAGTTCATTTATTCCAGAATGGCAGCACAAAGCTCCAGACGCCATAAGAACTTGAAGAACATATCAGAGGTCAATCTCGACCTGACATAGTCTCCCAGAGCAGATTACAAAGTACACACAGCGATGCAAAAAGCCATTAAGTGGTATGGGCGTGAACACTTCCGCCTTACTGACTTAATGAGATTCATTCAATGTTCATCTACTTTTGTTTTCCTCTTTCTCCTATAAGAATCCCGAGAACATGTTGTAAAAGGTTTTTGTTCAGCTGTTGGGCAGTTTGCTGTTAGAGGGATTCATTCTTGACTGTTAGAACAGTCGTGGGAGGGAGTAGCAGAGTAGTTGTATGTAATAGGTTGGGAGGAGAAGTCTGGACTGTATCAGCCATTGAGCTTATTGTACATGACTGGTTTTGCATCAATTAATCAAAGCACTTTCACAGGATCCTGGTCTATTACTATCGGTGATGTTCTTCTTACTTCTTTTATTGCATTTTCACATTGTTTCATGTTCTTCAGGCTCGCATCAGAAGTTTGGCATAAGATTCACCCTTGTTAGGTGCCCTATGTTGCTGCTCTGCCAGCCCTTAATGTTTTCTGCTCAATGTGTTATCTAAGAATGGTTCTCAGTTAATTTAACTAGTGTAGTGGATGTTATTGCCTGCTCTCTGATGTATGAATTGAATGAAGCTGTTCTTAGATGTTTCTTTGTAATCTTATCTCTGTTTTCCCCTTGGAGTTGCTAAAGTAGACCTGGAGTTAAATGACCTCTGGTCCGATCTATAAGCTGCCCCTTTGTCCACCTTTGAGAGCTGCCTTTGAGTACGTCCAAGCAGGTCTGGAGTTAAATGACCTCTGACCTGATCTATAGACAGAAAATTGGTTGTCTTTCCTTCTTCCACTTTCTCTCCTTAATGTTCCATTCCACCATATGCCTAAAAGATCCTTTAGTGTAGATGACTTGCCCTTTGAATGCCTTGGCTAGTGGATGCAAGTAATTTCCTTTCATGACTCCATAGCCCAATGGATGGCACTATCTTGGCCTATCCTCTTTGCTGAAGCCTCCTGCTATTTTGTTCCCTTTCTCCCATTACTTTCTCAGCCTATGATCTCCTAACCAACCCAGCAACCCTTCAACCAAATCATTTTAAAACCCCCTTTGTGCTTCATAACTAGCCTAATATCTTAAACTTGAGCTTCAAAGCCATATGCCTTGACTATTATAGAGAGATCCCTCTCTGGACCTAGGAGGGCTAGATCCTAAGGTACGAAAGTGGTTCTATGTTGTCTCATATTTTGGTATTGCCAATCTTTCCAAAACATGGGAACCCCAACATAATGACGACTCCACTGGGGAAGAGACCACTTTGCCTTTAGATTGGCTTTTAATGGCTGATGGTGGACAGCAGCCTGCTCCAAATAGTCAAATTCATCCACCTGGCGACTCCACACTCCATGATCCAAAGACCTGATGACTCCACTGGTGAAAGACTCTGAACTGGTTGAGAAGAAGCATTAGCCTTCTTTGCAAAAGTATGGATCCAAACATGGATAGAGATACAAAGTATGCTGCTTTGTATAATAAAGTAAATAGAATAACAGAAATGTTTGGAGAAGTGCTGGAGAGGTACATGGCTGATATGAATGCATATGATGAATATTTAGAACAACCCATGTCTTCTTCAGAACAAGAACAAACTCAAGATCGAGAAGATGAGAAATATGTGTTTGATGCTCAAGAATCTGTAGAAGATGAGAAGGTTAGTGATCAGGAGCTGCCTGATTGCTTACCCATGTCTTGTGTTACGCTGACCAGAGAATATCAGGACCTATTAGCAAAGGCTGATAGGGAAAGATGCCTTGAGGAAACAGGAGATTACATAGAAGAGGCAGAATCTGATATGGAAGATGAGGCCCAAGAAAACATCCCGCCTCCCAATCAGCTAATACAAGAATAAGAGGACTGTTGTTCTTCTGTCCTTGATGAGAGGGAAACCCCACTCTTGATAGAGGAATAAATTGATCAGATGTTAAATCAGTAGTCTACCTCTAAGGCTTTCTACAGAACACACGCTCTTGCCCATCCATCTTATGAGTTTGATGTTTCAGATTCAGAAGACTCCTCTGTGGATCAGGACGAAGAGACCTGCTGTGCGCCTAGAATGGTGGACTTGGTCAGGTCCGCCTATTTATGACACTGATGGCGAGAGCCGCGACAGTATAACCGCAGATGAAGATTCTTTGAATCTTCATTCTGCTCCATCACAGACCATCAGTGAAATCAGAGACCAGTAGTCTTTTCTTTCAGAAAATGAGGAGGAAAGCAAAGAAGAGTTTCTTGAGCGGAATGAAAGCAAGGAGCCCCCTCTTGAAAAAGAGGAAGCGAAGGAATACGCCCCTGCTCAAGAATGCATGGAACTTTTCACGGAGCTCAGCACATCAGAGCAGAACATATCAGAGCTCCAGGAGGACTCAGCTGCAATACACGATGAGTCCTCCAGTTCAGAAGATGAGGGAGATTCTCTCTCTCAAGAGAGTCTTCTTCTTGATCCTGTGGTAGAAGAAGAGATCCTGGTTGAAGCTATCCTGCCAGACATTTGCAGCCAGGCATCTTTTCATGATCCTTATGCACATTTTCTGCATACATTGGAAGAAGGATCAAAGGTCTGGATCAGCAGCATGTTACAGACAGAAAGAATTTTTTTCAAAGCTGCTGTTTTTGAACAAAAAGAGTGGGAGCTGCCCTGCCTATCTAGCCTGCTCAAGGAGTTGAGCAAGAAGGACCAGCCATGGGATCACTTGATGGACTGGTTACATTAGAAGACAATGTTTGTAAGTTAGATTTGTAAATATTTCAGTAGAGTAGGGTAGGTAGGAAAAGCTCAATAAAGCTCAGTCGATGAGCATGTAGTCAGTTGTTTTCTGTCTTAGAATGTAGATAAGAAACCTGCTAGACCGTCTAATCCTAGCAGGTAGTAGTGTAGGTAGAGAAGCTTATGAGGCCAACAGCCTAATCTGGTCTCATGGAGTAAGAAGGGTACACTTAGAATAGGTTTATTTTCTGTTTATAAAAATAAAATGATGCAAAGGGTCTGCAAGTCCAAATGCACCCAAAAGAAAAATATTAGGACTATAGTGTGGGTAGGTAGTTGTTTGGGAGAATTTTACTGCTGATGTGTTGTCTTCATAGCTTGTGGCAGTTGATCAAAGAAAAAAATGGATGGTTCAAGCAGCAGGCACTTGGCTTACACCAAGAGATCATTTTCTGAATTCTTGACTCCTTCAAGAAGAAGCCATCCCCATGTGGAGCCACTGTTAGCCCCCCCTATGAAATTTCTGACAAGCAAATAGGGGGCTAAATTGTTTTTGAGCCTTCAAGGAATGCATTTCCTCTGAAAACACAGTCTCCTTGAAGCCTCCTTGTGTCTTGATCCTTTGATAAATTCCCCTCTGCTATACCTTGCTTATAGAAAAGCTCTCTTCTCCTTAGAGAAATGCCCAGCGGGCCCCTTCCCTCTTATTCCTCCCCCACTTAGATTCTATTTTGTTTTTCTTCTATTCTCTTTACCTCTCCTCAAAATACCTCTCCTCAAATCCCCTTTATATCCTTCCCCTGCTCTTTGTCGGCCGTATTCACCCTTATTCCCTCTTTCATTACTCTTCCTTGGCTTCGAAATGCAATAAAATGGGCCAAAACCCTCTTCCCACCTTATAATAGGGCTCAGCCCCTTTCCGCCAGCCCTTTGGCTATTGTCCCCATGTAACCAAGCGTTATGACTAAGCGCTACTCCTTAAAGCGCCCATCGCAAATCACAGGTCGCATTTTTGCGTGTTGTGTTTGTTAGATCCATTGCAAATATTTGCGATGCGATCAACTGATTGGGCCGTCGCACTTCCCGCCCGTCGCAAATCCTCTATCGCACTTATCGCATATCGCATTCTCCATCCGATCGCATCTTCCTTCCCATCGCAAGTCTGCCCCATCGCAATATCGCAAGCGCAGATTTCTGTGTGGTGCCACTCTCCGCCATCGCATTTTCCGCTCTTGCGATTTCCGATCTCCGTACCGGGTCCCACCTCCGTGGCTCCACTTCATTATTTTTCTCCGTTTCCCTGTGTTATTCGCCCAAACATTTAGTCCTTGGGTTTTTACACTATTAACCATTTCTCCCGCCGCTCTCCATTATTTTCATTACTCTCAACTGTTCCGCCACCATTCCTCTGGTCTCCGAAGCATTTCTTCGCTACCACCGCCCAGGTTTGCAACAGGTTCATTTTATTATGTGGATAGCACAGAGAGGCCAGTTCAGCGACCAAACGAAACAACAGAGACAGATTTGAGGGATTAAAGCCGGTTAATTGAAGATTAACAATTATAATCCTGCATTCAAAGGAAAAAGGCTCAGTTTGAAGACTAATGAGCGCACCAGCAAATCATAACCGCGCTACCAAACGGCAGAGTACTCTTCTCTCAGAAGAACACCTTCCTACAAGAAATCTCCATGCCTCCTCGAGCCCTGAAAATATTAATTACACTGATTGAAGCCCATTTAAGACAGTCAGGCAGCAGTTATGGAGGTATGGAGCGGCCTTGCAGACTTTCATCCAGTTCATTTATTCCAGAAGGCAGCACAGAGTTCCAGACACCTGTAAAGACTTAAAGAACATATTAGAGGCCAATATTGATCTGACAAAGATCTCCAAAGCAGCCTGCAGAGTACACACAGCGATGCAGATTGCCATTAAGTGGAATGGGCATGAACTCTTTCTCCACTCTCTCTTAATGAGATTCATTTAATATCCATCTACCTCTGTTTCTCTCTTCTCCTATAAGAATTCCAAGAACATATTGTAAAAGGTTGTTGTTGGCTACTGTCGTTGTTGTTAGAGGGATTCAGTTTTACTGTTAGAACAGTCTTGGGAGGGAGTTGCAGAGTAGCTTGTATGTAATAGGCTGGGAGGAGAAGTCTGGACTGTATTAGCCATTGAGCTTATTGTACACAACTGGTTTTGCATCAATTAATCAAAGCACATTTCACAGGATCCTGGTCTATTACTATTGGTGATGTTCTTCTTACTTCGTTTATTGCATTTTCACATTGTTTCATGTTCTTCAGGCTCGCATCAGAAGTTTGGCATAAGATTCACCCTTGTTAGGTGCCTTATGTTGCTGCTCTCCCAGCCCTTAATGTTTTCTGCTCAATGTGTTATCCAAGAATGGTTCTCAGTTAATTTAACCAGTGTACTGGATGTTATTGCCTGCTCTCTGATGTATGAATTGAATGAAGCTGTTCCTAGATGTTTCTTTGTAATCTTATCTCTGTTTTCCCTTGGAGTTGCTAAAGCAGACCTGGAGTTAAATGACCTCTGGTCCGATCTATAAGCTGCCCCTTTGTCCACTTTTGAGAGCTGCCTTTGAGTACGTCCAAGCAGGTCTGGAGTTAAATGACCTCTGACCTGATCTATAGACAGAAAATTGGTTGTCTTTCCTTCTTCCACTTTCTCTCCTTAATGTTCCATTCCACCATCTGCCTAAAGGATCCTTTAGTGTAGATTACTTGCCCTTTGAATGCCTTGGCTAGTGGATGCAAGTAATTTCCTTTCATGACTCCATAGCCCAATGGATGGCACTATCTTGGCTTATCCTCTTTGCTGAAGCCTCCTGCTGTTTTGTTCCCTTTCTCCCATTACTTTCTCAGCCTATGATCTCCTAACCAACCCAGCAACCCTTCAACCAAATCATTTTAAAACCCCCTTTGTGCTTCATAACTAGCCTAACATCTCATTTTGAGCTTCAAAGACATATCATTCTTAGCTCTATTTGGAGAGATCCCTCTCCGGGTCCAGGAGGGCTAGATCCTAGGGCCTAAAAGTGGTTCTATGTTGTCTCATCGTTTGGTCTTGCCAATCTGGCCAAAACATGGGAACCCCAACACTTCGTAAGATCGAAACTTGTTGCACTTGGTACCGTAATTTTGATATCTCATACTGCAATTATTCCTCTTTATGCGTCATAGTATATCTTTTTGAGGGCTTAATGGGCATGGAATTATTTTTTGGAGGCATTATAGAACCCAATACTGATAAAAATTCTAAAATATTCCCTTAGAATCACTTCAAACTTCTTTTTCAAACAAACGTTGTGCAATTTTAAAAACCAAATACACACATTTTTCTTGCTTTTGAGGAGCTCGATATTGAAACTGAACTATCTCTGTGATTTCGAATTTTCAACATCTGAAATTTGACCTTGAGGCAGCCCTCTAAATCCTCTTTTGAATGCCACAGGTCTGACCTGATTTGGATTCTTCAAGGGAAAGTTATATCTAATCTCCCACAATGACCTTATTATAGACTGGTTCAGTAGAGCAAACTTGTACGACTTGCCACGTGTCATTGTTTCTCCTTTGGCTCTGAAATTTATAGACATGAAACTAAATTCTGTGTACTTCCAGTCACTTTTTCAGAATTCCAATCCGATGCTCAGATAGAGAGTTATGAATATTTTCCCACGATCACCTCCTTGAGATGAAATTCGGGAGCCTAAAAAAGACCTAACTTCCATAGATCATATCTCTGAAACTATTGCGAACCAAACTCTGAATTTTTGTGAAGATCTTCCTCAGAATTTTTTATTCGATCCCTACAAATTTTAGCATCTGAACCTTTGTAGAAAAAAATTTATAGCGAAAATTCCATGATGAACTATTTAGGTTAAATTCAAGAGCCTATAAAAATACCTAACTTCCACAGATCATATCTCCGAAAATATTGGGAACCAAGCTCTAAAATTTTGCGACGATGTTCCTCAGGATTTTGGCTTCGCACACTAAAACATTTAGCTTCTGAAAATTTGTAGAAACAAATTTATAGAAAAAATTCCATGATGACCTTTTTGGAGCAGCGAAACCCTAGAATCCAAAGCTCTGATACCAAATGTTGTGAAACCAGCTCCAAAAATAGAAGAAAAGAGATATCAACGCCTTATAAATAAACCACTTCAAGGGGGAAACCTCCATTAAATTACATGAATGAACAATTCTTGAATGATACAAATTACAAAACCTCCTTTCTATATATAGGAGTCCATGGGGCCACAATGTAACTCTAGCCGATCTAACAATGATAATGTAAGGGCACAATAATAACAATATGGGGGTTACAGGGGTACAAAAATGACAATAAGGGGGGCTACACTAACATAATAAGGGACTAAACTATTAATATAGGGACTTAACATTTATACATGTCTTTGGAGTTGTAGCTTTTATGGTTGTCACAAAGTGGTGACATCTTTTTCTCAGATGCTTGATGCGCCTTAGGCCATTTAGAGCACTCTCCATACTCTTTGCGACCATATCCCAATCCCATATATTTTGTTCTTTCCTCTACCAAAATTTGATTGGTAACTCCTTGGCCATTTATGTCAAGGCCTCCACCTTCATAGCCCATCTTGGAGAGAAACTTCATACCTATGCCTTTGGTATGTTGCTTGAATGCTGAAAATTTTTTATTATGCACATATATGGAAGGAGTGGTACTGGAAATGCTAATTACCTCGTTATATTTTCCATTCATCTTCTCAGCCTTTGAATATCATGATGATGGCCAACTTGTAGATGACTCTAGCCACCCACTTTTATCCACTAGCAAGCATATGGTGTGCTTCTTGAAGATGCTTGCAAAATTGATATGCATCATTTTCCACATATGGTCCAAATCCACTATCTGAAACATGACCACATATCGGCTTCATCTTGGAGGTTTCTCTTGTTGGTGCAGGAGTTGAACTTTCTGCAACTTTCTCATCAAGCACTTGCTGCAATACAAAGTGCATGTGCCTCTTCTCCTCTTTAGCAATTTCCAACATCCTTCTCAACTCTATGTTCTCTATTCGAAGAGCCAACTTTTTCTCCTCAAGATCTAGGAGACTCTTTTTGCTACCCATCTTGCAACTTGGTCAATTGTAGCTTTGATACTACCTGATCTTAATTTGGAGGAGGTGTTCTCTTTCCTCTTCCTCAGAATCACATAAAACAAAACTTAGGACCGTGTCGAAGCTTTGCAAGCATGAAATTTGGTCTTCAAAAACAACATGTTTGTTTAATGTCTCTTCAACATGAATTAGTCTTCGTATGGAACTGTAAATAATTAACATAACAAACATAATCCATGTAGGCATAAAGCAGAGCAAGACAAAAGGTTTGTTGACGGAGTTCACCCCTCCTGGGCTACATCCCCGGGCCTATCAACATGACTATACCACTCATATAAATTCAATATCAATGAAGTACATAAAATTTTGCTACAAATAAAATGTGGCTATTACCCCTACAAGGTAATGTTATCCTACAGAGAACTCTCACAACAGCAACAACACAAAACGTCTCCTACAAAGATGACATACTTCCACTAAAATGAGTCAAAAACATCATGTGGATCCTTCAATTCCACATTGAAGCACATGATGAAAGAAGTTAAAACTTATTTTAACTCTGCTGGTTACAGCTGCTGCAAATGAATTCTGATGGCGAGGAAAACCCCTACAAGGTCTTCTTCATGTTGAACACCCTCAAGAACTGCTACTAAACCCTGCTTGATCCATACACCCCTTAGGCTTCAACCTGCAAAACATCCTATCTATATTTCTTTATGGATCTTGAGACCTGTTTCATTGAGTCTAGAATAGTCAAAAATAGTACCTTAGCCTCTTTTTGCATCCCACTATTCGCTCCACAAATTGCACAAAATCTGAGTCGATCCTACAAATCTGCCCGGAATTTGGCAAACTATCCTACAATTTCGCCGAACAGCGACACAAATTGTGGGATGGTTAATTTTTCTAATGACAGCTTTAAACTAGATTAGCGCTAACAAACCTGGCTTACCGCTAATTAAGCCTAATGTTGTAATGGCGTGATGTTCAAAAAACTAGTTTAACGTTAATTAAACCTGGATTAAGGTTTAATAATCGCGCTTAAGTGATAACACCTCCTGCTCCATTGGTGGTTTGAATTCATGGTCACATGTTTTGGGGGCTGGCCCCCTCTCCCCCCATTGACACACTATATAAAATTTAAATAGAAGTGGAGATGAAATAGGTTAAGAACTAATGTGTAGATGAGTTGGTAGCATGGCATGTTAGTTGGGCAAAGGTCTCGTGTTCGACCCCTACCTAGTCCCTCTGGTCCATAACTAAATTTTTACACTGCCATGAGGGGGACACGTGGAGAACCCACACTGAGTCATGTTCCTCCTCCTCATTGGCCTAAACACAACCAATGACAACCTTCCAACTCGTACCAAGACGCACCAACCAACACCTGGCACTTGGCATTCATACATTCGCCAGAGCAAATGGTTGACCAACCTATTGATCTTCCCAGTCAGCATGCCACGTCAAAAATAAAAACTCTTGACTCCGCTCCCCGTCTACATTTTTTTTACCAAATTTCCATGTCTAGGAAAGCGAACATAACTCATTTTTGAATCCATACGGAGTCCATTTCGTGCGAAACGAGTTATGCCGAATTAAGAACAAAGAACACTATGGGTTCGCTCAGGTTTCGCTTCATTCTAAGAGATTTTATTTTTGAGTGAAAATTTGATCACATAATCAAGTGGTATGGGGCGTACATGAATATTATTAGCCATAAATACAAGGAGAACCATGACATATAGAAAACCATTGAAGATTTATGTGTTGGTGAATATGAATATGTTTACATTTCCAATCAACTCGAATTTCTTGCATTATGTCACATTCATGTATATGGATTATACATTTGAGAAGAGATTTTATTTTTAATAGTAGTTATAAAGCTGTTCAAAGGCAGTACAGTGGAATGTTTGGATTCATTACAGGTAAAATCCTTCTTTATATGTTGTCCAGTGCTACTCCTTTTGCTTCTATTTCAGTGTAGTATCTATATAGTGTTGATATGTATGAGGAGTTAATAGGTCCTAATGCAAGAAAAATTGAATGTCATAAGTAAGTAGAAAAAAATATAATAATAATGGAAGATATGCAATGTTTTATTTGTAGTGAGATAGGAAGAGGACAATGAATAGACATATAAAGTATGGTATTAAAATAGAGATAGATTATTCATTATGTAAAACCTATTGGACATGTTAATGTAGGCAAATCCTCTCGTGGAGGCATTGAACAAAGTAGTTCTTCTATAAGGTTCAAAAGTAGGTAAATGAAATTACAAAAATAATGGAAGAGATGCAATTATTTATTAATCATGAGAGAAGGAGAGAATAATTAATAGATAGATAAAATATGGTATAAAAATAAAGACAGAGTATTTATTTTGTGAACCTATTGGAGATGTTAATGTAGGCATTAAAGTAGCTCCTTTGGTGGGGGAATTGAACAAAGGATTTCTTATGCAATTTTCCTCTATGTGTTATGTTTTTTGTCATGCATTTTGATGTGACAATTGAAAGTGAATGTGGGACAAATGTGGAGATCTTTCTTTTTTCTTTTCTTTTTTTTCTTTTTTATGGAGAAAGGAGACATGTAAATTTATTCATGGGAATGATGAAAAATTTCTGCATTTTGTATATGTTGAATGAATTTGAGTATATGTATTATTACAAATAAAATAATCCTAAAGGCCACACAAGATGTAGGAACACATGCCCCCCAAAGAAAACATAAAAAGGAAAACCAAAAAACCTAATGGGTGCAAATAAAAGCAAACTAGTAAACCCTAGAAGATTATGGCCAGGAAACAAGCCATGATTTGGGAACATACTGCCCAATAATATTTAAAATAAAGTAGCACCACAACATACCCCCAAAAAATAAAAAACGAGTTGACGCCCAAGAAAAAACCCCACGACATCCCCAATGAGAAAAGACAATGAAGTGAGAAAAATATAAGGGTGGAATAGGCATGAAACAGGGAAAGAGACAGAGGAAACCATGCCCCCTCAACTACCTACACGCATTTAAGTACCACTGACAAAGCCACGAGACCCTAAGATGATATCACACAAGAGAGAAGCATGGAAAAAGTAGGATGATGACCTACTGTAGTAAACATCAAGCAACACCAACACCCAGGAAGCACTGACGATCCAAGTCGACTACCATAGAGAGGAAGAGGTGGTCACAATGTTAGGGAAGTCGTTGGACCCCGTCATAGATGAAAAATCGAAGGAAACTAGTCGACATAGGAAAAAATCACCATATCCCTATGGCTCAATCCATTTCTATCCCTCAAATGTGGAGATCTTGTAGAGAATGGACTCTTGATATTGTTGTGAATGTAAGGCCTTAATGTTTAGTTTTCTAATTTCTATTGTAGATTTTGATAATTTCATGCCTTGGTATTTATGTATAGTTAGTGCCCAAGCCATTTTAAGGTGAATTTTCATATCTCCATTTCCTTTTATTAGTGGAAAAAGTAAATTATTAGGGTTGTTTTGATCACAATTTGGTCCAATGTATTTATAAAATTCTACAATAACAAAGGTTGGAAGTTGTGGAGGTGTAGTTGATTCGTTGTAGAAGATAGATATAATTTAACTGAGTGAAACATTAACGGGTTCGGCTTTCAACATCACTTTTTGGTCTAGCCATAGCAAGATAGTTGGCTCTAATTGGTCATCTTCAGAGGAAGGGGTGGAATTTGTCTTATTGTGTTCTTCAATGCATCATGTTACTCAAGTGTTCAAATATTTCAACATATGTTTATTATGTAGCAATGTTTGATCATTGGATAGAAATAGATGCATAGAATCATGAAATGAATGTACCTCATCTTCAGATAAGAAGCAATATATTCTTGACATGAGAAGATTCCAGCCTTCAAACATTGGCTTTACATTTTTTTGAGGCCTCGAAATTCGCTGCAACAACATGGGGTATGACCACCCGGCCCAGACTTTAAAGCAGTTCCTTTTCCGTTTAGAATGGTGGCTCTGACTGGTTTAACTAGGTCCAGTTAGCTTCTCTCAATCTCCATTGGCTTAAAATATGACTTTTATCTATCAATGGGAAAGATACATTAGATCATTTCTCTTACTGATCAGACAAGAAAATTGATCCTTAAGCTAATTTGGGCTTAGCCAAGCCTCAATTAAAGTGTTGCCTCTTTGAGAAGAGGAATTTTTAGGGATGTAGAATTTAATCTAAATGAAATATCATTCTAAGATGCAAACAAAAGAAACTATTTTAATCCTATCTCAATTAGGCAGATATAGATATATCCCAACTAAAAGCAAGATGTTTTAAATAATTGAGATTTAAATATGTTTGTTTTAAATGAATATCAAGCTAACGAAGTAGTTCAATTAACTAACATTGTGAATACCAAACACATTCTATCTAGAGACCTCTTAACTGAAATAATCAATCAACAACACTTAGGAAGTAGTTCTCAAAATGATATTGAACATTTAATCAGTAACTTGAATAATTAAACAATAACATGTGAAAATAGTTTACAACATATCACTATTCAATAAATCATTTTTATAAGACAGATTTCTTAGTAAATAGTTACTCAGAAATCAAAATTCAACCCATAAGAGTAGAGACAAATAATAACATAAATTGAGGCAAATTACTCATACCAACAGAAGTGCACAAGTATGCGAGTAAATTGACACATTCCTATTATCATAAAATGAAACCAGAATTTAAAATAATAGTATTATAAATAACAATTTATTAAGTCCATTTCTCCAGCGCCGGTCTCTAACAATCTTTTACAATGCCTAAACTTATGCTTTCAAAATCAGAGCAACAATAGTGCAAGACTTTGTTCATTATACATAACTCAGAATGTAAAAGAAAATCCTCAATAATCTCCAGATTTGAGATTCTTCTCCTCTCCCCCTACACCTCTAAATCCTCTAGACAATAGTGCCATCAAGAATTCCAAAATTGCAGAGGAGAGAAGTCTGTATTACATTTTGCAATCTGCTATGTATAATATTTACAAAAGGATTTCTTCAGACGAAAGTTTGTTTGAAGAGTGGTTTTGCTCAATCAATTTTCACTGGTTCAAAAAAAATATTATTCAATTGTTGGAGCCTTCTCATTAATTGAGATCTTCTTCTTCTCATCTCTTCAACTGTTTTCCTGCAAAAACAAATAAAAAACAAAATTAAAATGAAAATGTCAAATCTAGAAATTAAAATAAATCCAATTAAAATTTAATTAAATAAATAATTGAAAATGAAATCTAAGATTTCTATTGATGCCTGTGATGATCTAATTGGTCAAGGATATCAATGACGAATGGATCTACTCTTAGAAGAAGTTGTGGGAAAATTAAAATGTAGAAAATAAAACTCAGAAAATATATTTTGTTAAAAATTTAGAGCATGATCTTCCCAATAAATGATCAAATCTGGAAATGAAACAACTTCATAAATGTTCTCCATGATTTTATCTATCTAATGAGTCATCTTGGGCCTCATTTGGCCAAGTAAAACTTCATTTATGAGCTTCTAAAGTTTGTATATTAAAATTGACATAATTCTGGAATCTTTTGTTGCTTGAGCTAAAAATCAGATTTTTTTAATTAAATTCTAATCCTAAATTAGATTATAGTTTTTAATTAATTAATGCTAATTAATTGCAAATATATTATTAATTTAATTTAGTTATAATCTAATTCTAAATTAATTTATAATTATCTATTAATTAATTATAATTACATTATTAATTTTAATTAATAAGAAGTAATTGAAAATAAAATTAAACTAATTAAAAAATAATTTATTTATTAATTAAAATATTAAAATATTATTAATATTATAATATGAATTATATTAAAATTATAATTAAAATATAATATTAATTATAATATTATATAATATAATTTCTTTTAATTAATAATTTAAAATAATTTTGAATACTCCACGTGAGGGAGAGGAGGAGAGTATGGAGTGATAAGGGAGGATAAGGAGTGTTAATGAAGGGAAGAGTTAGGTGAGGGAGTGATGATGTGAGGGAGTGAGGTGGAGGGTGAGTGAGGTGAGCGGGAGTTATAAGGTGAACCAAAATTTTGGATAAAACTTAAAAATCCATCGTTTAAAGCAAAATTACAATTTGTAATCGCAAGTTTTCAAAGATTGTTTTTGTTTGATTTTAAAAATTACGATATGCGATGTGTGATGTATCGCATCGCAAGTTTTTTTTTTTATTTTGGCTTTTTTTAAATATATGTATTGTGAAGTGGGGCTCATAAGGGATTAACCATCCTACAAATTATACTTAAGTTTTTTTTCAAATTTGGGGTTTTGGGTTTGGCAATTTGTTTTAAAATAACAAGTTGGAGTAAATTACCAAGATCCTGAAATGTGTTTTAGCCCATTGTACAATTTGGTCGGGTCATTTTGTAGGACCGTTAATAAAAATGAACTAAAAGTTAATATTTACAATGAATGACTATTTTAATTACAAGAATTAAAATATTGGTACACTTTATACATTTTTTAACCCAAGCGAGAAAATGATCAAAACTTCAAAGGAGTGCCATTTAAAAATCAGTCGACCAAATGGAGCGAAACAAGTATCGTTGGAAAGCTTATGAAAAACCAGATTCAATGAAACAATCAAAATAGAAATCCGATAAAAATAAAAATAAAAACAAAATTAAAAAATCATTAACTTAATCAAAATCCTAAAAGGTGTTTAGCCAATAATTTTGTAGAAAGGGTCCCCATTATTTTAAGTACATAAGTAAAAAATGGGGGGGTTGTTTTTTACCACAACACATTTCTGATGTTTTGTAGGATGTTTCTAAAAGTAACGTGGGCGGTGTTGTCACCTTGTTGACAAAAAATAGTGTTTAATGTAATGATTTTTTTGAAGGTGTATCACAATGCACTCCTGTGGGAGGTGTCTTCATATAGTGGAATGTCTTTAATGAGCGAGAGTTGGCTAAGGTCGCCAACTAATATAATTGAGAAACCACCAAAAGGAGTGTTTCTTTGTTGTGAAAATGATTCTCGAAGGTGTTCGTCAATATGGAAAAAACTTTGGCCCAATCAACATTATTTCATCGATTCATATGTATCAAATATGCTTAAGTATTTCTTGGAATGTTGCAATATCATTGCATTCTAAGGGCATGAGATATTTTATGAGCAGGTGGAGGAAAACATGGATTATTGATGCTTATATGTTGAAGGTTGCAACACATTTAGGGGAAATTAGTATGATTAGTGAAGGCCTGAAGCCAACAAGGGATGTGATTCTTTCCTTAATACAGTTTATAAGGAATGATTTTCCATTTCCATTAGTGCCTCGTATAATTGTTCTTAAAGGAGGAAAATTATATTTTTTTGCAAAATGATTGGAAATAATGTTGAGAGATTTAGTTTTCATTGGGGATAATGAATCGGGGTTGGTTATATTGTGGTTGTATGTTTAATGAATTAGGTGGATAGAGAAATTATTTTCAATGAATTGTATGTTTGTTTATTGTAGGTTCAATGGGATAGTCATATGAGTCCAATTATGGTTGTTGTCAAAACCGCGAAGGCCAAGCATGTCAAGGTGATTTAGGTGGATGTAATTGGCAGGGTGTAATTTGGAGAGTAATAATCATTCATTAAGGTCCACAGATTCTAGAGGATGGGTTTCATGAGTTGGTGAGTTTTCATTTACAGTAGGAAGAAAATCAGATTGTGTGGTGAATATGCCAAGGTTTGTAAGAAGAGAAAATTTTTTTCTAGTTTGCAATGAAATCTTCAGCAATATTTCCTATATCTAATGCAATATTACAAAATGGTTTGTATAGCATAGGTTTAACTCTAAAGAATTTAGTGTAAGAGGGTTTATCTATGGATGATATTTTTGGAGTAGTGTGGTATAACACAAACAATGGATTTTTCAAATTTAGGTTTCCATTTGTTTTTTTTTCAACCAGGATCATATGACCAAGATCTTGTTATCTCTATAAGTGAAGTGAACTAGAGGGGATATGGGTATTCCATGTATGCATATATGAAGTGTGGAAATGGAGAGGGGGTGGTGTTGTTTGTTGGACGGTGCATATAAATATTTTGGCTAACATTTAAGAAAAGAAAAGAGTAGCTACGAATTGTTAGTGGTAGTTTTTGTAGCATATGGCAGGTTTTTTGTGCTCTGGTGTCATAATCAATTATGGTTTTTGCATGGAATTTTCAAACTATGGTGGTTATAGGGTCCACATTATCTGAAGTGAGCACAATTCTATGTATCATGTTGTCGAATATTTTAAAGTTTATTCGGCGATTTTGATGCATACTTGGTGATGTACTTTTGAATGGCAAGGAGAGAGAGTATAGGTTGGAACATGCCAAATAGAGAGTATGGTAGGGTTATGGCTATTTAGTCAATCATCATTTCAATCTGAGGTGTATCTCTTTTGGTCATTGGATTTAATGAATAAGGACAAGGTCGGATGAAATTCCCGAGGTGCTTTATAATTGCATTCTAATGATGAGCCTGTATTTCTCAAGCAAGTGATTTGAGTGAATTTTTTGTGTCATTCAATGTATTTTATGAGTTCTGCATAATCCTTGGAAGGATCGAATTTGAATATAGATGGCTTGGATAATAGAAAAGGGTCTTCTGAATTGGGATTAAGAATGGATTAGTTTGAATGGGAAAAAAATACGGGGATTCCAAGCTAGTGAGTGTGTTTCAAATAAATTCTCAGTGTTATCAAATACATGTGTATCATCAAAATCTAGGATATCCATATCATATGTTCTTTTTAACTAGAGAAAACCATGAATATGTGTGGATCCTCTATGCTTCCATTCATACATGTAAATGAATCTCTTTGTTATAAACTATTGCATTGGTTGAATTTTGTTTTATTTGTAATTATGATAGTATTGTAGGAAAGTGCATACCTTTACCTATAGTATTTTGATTGCATGACTTTTTCTAAGATAACTTCACAAAATTTTGTGAATCTATGGTTCATAAATGGGGGTTTGAGATAACATTTTAAATTCTCCATTTTTGTTATTTCATAACATCCTGAGGTTGGGTGTTGACATGTCTACATGAAGATGAGTCATTTTGTATCAACAATATTCAATGTGAATAATAATGTTGGGCAGCTGAGTTGAGATATCATGTATGTTGGCTCATTCTTAGCTTTGTGCCAGAAGTATCTTGTGCCATGGAGGGAATAAACAAATCACATAACTTGAACTGCTAGTTTATCATTTGGGAAATGTTCTAATTAGATGTGCAGGTAATGGATAGATGTTGGAAAGTTGTAGTCAATGTTTTTCTTCATGAAAATGGAGGTTGTTGTCTAACTGGGATGGAGCATCATTAGATTATATATGTAGTGGAAAAACCTTGGGTGCTCATTGAACCTATTTTCATAGTACCATATGAGGTGAAGTGCATATTCATGCATTTGAACTACTTTCATTCTTGGTTGATTGGGCAGTGTAAATCCAGTGGGAAAAAAGTATGGGGAAATCCATAGAAAGGATACCTTATGTGTTGTATTCAATAATTGGAGATAATTTGATTGGAGGTCATTCAATTGTAGTATTAGAATGGTGGTTGGATGCGTGTAAATATCATTGTGTTTTTGGGACTTCTATTTTTGTATTGGGAATAGAGAGTATAAATTATTATTTTTGTTAGAGATATGGGCTAGTGGAATATAGAGTGGCTTGAAAGGGAGTTGGATATAATTGTTGGGATGTTAGATCAATGGTTTTATAATGGAGAAGGGAACATGAGACATTAGTGGGGAAAGTTGGTAAGGATGCAAGTGCATTGTGGTTAATGTGATCACTTTTATATTTGGGGTCATTTGTTATTTTATATTCCAATGTGGTCATAACACAATATCTACACATGATTTTATCGTAAGCTGGATCGTCAATGCTACAACGGGTAACCAACAAGATGTTGAAGTCCTCAACATGTCAAGGTAACATGTTGTTTATTGTTCTAATGTCTTGTGGGGAGCTTATTGTGTGGTCTGTGTATTTATATTGGCCACCATGTGCATGTGTTACTTGGAGTATTAGGTTTACTCTAGCTGTGAGCATTTCATGTTGCGAAATAATAATTAAAAAATACAAAGCCTTCTACACACTTGTTTTACCGCACAACAATTTTTCTACAAAGGAATTGAAATTACACTTTTTATGCACCCAAACGTTGGTAAATAATAATTAAAAAAGACAAAGCCTTTTTCTCATTCATTTTAATGCACAATAATTTTTCTTCACAATAATTGAAATTACAGTTTTTAGCACCTCGTCTATGCAAAAGACCTCAAATATCGCACACATACTTTGCCCTCTAAATAGTAAACATTCTACACAATGACCCCAATACTCATTATGCAAAGGACCTCATATCTCCTTCACATAATATATCTTACACACAAGAAAAATTAATAATGTTAGTTTGATATTTGTTCAGCCCTACCCCCTCAAACCTATGCAAACAACTTGCAACCACATTAATTTTCGTGTCATTGAATAGATCATTAGCATAATAGTTCCCTACAACCGCATCAACAGCTAACTTCGCACAACCATCTTCGTACAACTATTTATGTACTTGAAAAAATGTTCCTAAATAATAATTTAAAAACACAAATCCTTCTGCACATTCATTACATAGTGAAAAAGACCTTGGTTATCCTGTTATGCTCCTATACCAATAGGTGTCATATATCATGATTGATTTGATGGGCTATGTAATATGTTCATACATTTCCTTGTTGCAAAGGTTTTCCATATTATCAAAAAAAAATCAAAAAATTTAAAAAATGTAAAGAGGGTATACCCTAAAAGAAAAATCAAAGGGTGAAAAGAATAAAAAATGGTCAAAAAAGTAAAAGAAAATGAACCCTACCAAAAGAAAGGCCAAGGAAAGTGTGCAAGTCTAAATGCCACTACTTTTTTCTCTTATGTAATAAACAAATTGTGTGCAACTTTTATCTTATGCCACAATTGGTGAACAGTCAAACAACTTAAGCTTGGCTAGTTCATGTTTGAATTTTATGTTTTAGAGATAGAGAATAAAATCTGACCAAAATGTTTAATCTTGGCAGATAAGTAGATAGGTAGAGTAAATAAAAGGAGCTCAATAGCTTAATCTGAGCCCTTGGATGTAATAAGGCTAGACTTAGATAGATTTCTACATGTAAAAGAAAAGAAAGTGTGATAAGGGTTTGCCAGTCGAAGTGCACCCTAATAAAGAAGAAAAAATGATAGGTTAAAGTAGGTAGGGTAGGTAGATGATGTTGCAGAATTACATGTGATGGATAATGACTCTAATGTGTTAATCTTTACTTTCATCACAAGTGCAAGGCAGACATTACACTGGAAGAATTTCAAGCAAAACAACGTCAAATGATTAACTTCCCTTCTTATTTTTCCCTAAAAATTTCACTAATTTCCCCTAAGTACTAAGGCATTTGAAAATTAAAGGGGCTCAAGGCATTTCCTTGACTTTTGGAGGGACCATACCCTCGGCCCAATAATTTAAAAAGCTTAAGTACTTAAAACCATCCATAAGTATCATTTACTTCCATAAGTCTTTTTTCCAAGTAAAATCATATTTTACTTGGAAAAATTACACAATATCCCATAAAAACCATTTTTCATTCAAGCATAAGTTAAATACATAAGCCTAATGTTTTTATACTTAGCGCTTTCTCATTCATTTTGACATATTAACTTCTAACTTATATTATTTAATTCCCCTATAACATTTACCCATTCCCGTATTACTATAACTATATAAAATCCCCAAAAAATTACATATCCCGCCCCCTGGTTAAAATATAACCATAATACCATGTTAATTGGGATTAATTAGTTAAATCGGTAACTAATTAAGAGCCCCGACTCTCCGCCACATTGAATAAGGATTAATTAACCCTCATGATTAATTAACAACTTTCCCGACCAATCCCATTACTCCTAATATAATTAAAAATCTTAAATTATGTTGGGCCCGCCCTCATTAAACTCTCGTCACCTTGCCTCCCTCATTGCCATCCGATCAACCCCTCTACAACCAACGGCTGTCGTCCATATCGCTTCGCCTTCCACGACTGAATGTTAACATGCGATCACGGAGTGGTTTTGTGAACAGTGCCTCACCACGCGTCACAAGATGTATGGAATCGCTGGCTCACGGCCGAATACCACCCATCCCCAAAAGCGGTGCGATACATACCATTTACCGCCCTCCGCATGCGATAAACTGTCATTTCCCACGTACGTCATCCATCCGAAATAACAAAACCCCTGCCAACCTTGACTTTGTGAATAAAACAAACAAATGCACGTTATTTTCATCATTTTATCCTGCGACCAGTGCTCCCATGCAAAAAAATTCAAAATCAGTTGTTGAAGATTTCCAACCGCCACTTTGCCAAACGATTTTCAGCTGAACTAGTCAACTATTGCCTGCACCTGTTTCCTCACTATTCACTTTCCGAAATAGGTATTTATCCAATTTCTGTCGAACCCTGCAAGTCTTGGTTTTTACTTTAATTCCATAGAAAAATACTAAAAAACAGTACAATTCGGTCTTTGTTTCACCCCATAAGTTCCCAGACTTCTAATTTTGCCCATTTTTCCACTGAAAACCCAAATTCCTTTATGAATCCACAAGAACCAGAATACCAGAAGCACAATGGTGGGAAGGCATGTTGGACATTTTGTAAAAATATCCTTGGATGAATTTTGGTTATTTACTACAGTAATTAATGGCAAAAAGGATAAACAGGGATCAAACGGGTTAAAGTGTATCAGGTAAAAGTCAGAGTGAAAGTTAAAATGAAGTTACAGAGTAGTCAAAGGTAAATAGTAAAAGTAAATACAGAGGTAGTAAAATGGTAAAAGGAAATTAAAATACTTTCACCAACATTGAATTTTGTCTAAAGTGAAAGTAAAATAGTCAAAAGAACAAAAAAGTGAAAAGATGAAAAACACAACAAGAAGGAACATTTTTGTAGAAATTTCTTATTTTAGTCATTGTTTTTCAGAAACTATTGTGATCAATGAAAGATGAATTTTTCAAAACTGAAGGAGGTTTATGTTCTTCAGAGGACCATCTACAAAAACCTCTCTCACTTTTCTAACAGCTATTATGGTTTTGTAAATATTAAACAATGTTGGAAAGCACTTTTTGCAGAAAATTCCAGTTAAGTCATCATTTTACAAAGAAGATTGTGGCCAATCCGAAATAAATCATAAAAAATTGAAGGAGTTTTTTTCTCCTAAGAGACCCATATAAAAAAACCTATCTCACTTTTTTCACAGTGATTTCAGAATCAGAGATACATGCACATATTTACAGGTTATTTTTCAGACTCTATAAAACTCTGTTTTACACATAGTTTTACAGAGCCTATTGTGCACATATGGAGAGGAATTTTAGGAAAATGAAAGAGGTTTATCTCAAAAACATATTAATCCACAATAACCTCTTTCATGTTTTATATATCTATTTCGGATTGAGAAATAAAAATATATCATTGGACCCTAAGTTTGCAGAATTGTTGGAGCAGAATGCACAAAGAAAGGAAGCAGTTAGTGACTTGGATGCCTCATCATCAACTAAGAGTTGGATAAAACTCAAATTTTCCTCTTTTTCATCACCTATCCATAAAAAATAGTGCCAAATAGATGCATTATTTTGATTTTCCTTTACTTAAGTTCTATTTATGTAAAATAGTTGGAGAGATTTGTGAACTAATCTTGATATTTTTTCAAGATATTTTAGTTTAGAATTTGTATAAATACTTCACTCTTGGAAGTATTTTTGGGGTGGATTCTTAGAATTTGCTGTAATACTAATTATTTTGGAATAAAGTGTTGTTGGACAAATTTTGCATGGCGAGCTGGATAAAGAATTGATGCAAAGGACTTTTCACAGGATTCTTGAGTCAGACAACAGATCAATAAGTCATCTATCTCTTATGTTTTAAAGTTTTATATTTGTTTATGATACCATCTATGTTTCATATCTGAATGATAAACGAAAAAGAATAATTCAGAAAGTGTTTGAGTGCAATCTGTTTTCAATCGTTGTTATTCTTAATGTTTTTCTTTGAACTAGTATGAACAGTGAATTCTTAATTGCTCTTGTTTCCTAGTTTATTCATTTTGATTATTTGGTAAACAATTCTTAATTGCTCTTTATTAATAATAATTCAAAGTTCTCTCTTTCAAAATATGTTGAAGAATTCTTAATTTCCCTTCACCCATTTTGAGTCCATTCCATTCATTTTAGATCTTTAATTGTTCCCTATTTGATTACCTTGCCCTGTGAAACCATCTCTTGTTAAGAAACTAAATCCAGTTAAGCCATATTCTTTGACTCCATTAGCCCAATGGCGTAAACTACTCAGTCCTACCGCTCTGTTATTGAATTCCATCACCCAAACACAATCAAAATCCCTAAAATTTCATAACTAGCCTAATATCTTTCAAAAACAAAGCTAAAAATTAAAGAGAGAGCCCTCTCTAGGTACAGATTGGCTAGATTCTGTACCTAAAAGTTGGTTTGTGGTTACCTCGGACTATTTCTCTTGAACCTGGAGAAATTACTGAGTGATAACATATCCCACAAATACTCTTCTGCACATACTAATATTAATTCAACATTTCTTCAGCCTCTGCAACATTGAACAAGGCACTGACAAAACAACCGCACCAAATATCGCATCATTGAACAGAGTGCTAACATAACAATGACAGTTTTATAGCACTCACCAACGCAATGATCATCACAAAATTACTTTTAATTTTAAAATGAATCGTCAAGCATTGGAAAAAATGAAAATAAGATTCTTTCCACCAAGGGAACTATGTCCCATTGGATCTTCTTCATCCAATCTAAAATTAGAAATAACATTTACTGAAAATTCAATAATTATTTTTGAATTTATGCAAAAATAGAAATTTCAAGAATTTTCCTGAAACTTTGATTAAAATTGAAAAAACACGGCCAAATAAAGCATACTGACCATGAAGTGAATGATATGACAAGGAAGGGACTAAAAATAATTTTATATACATTGATTTATTTAAATTTATAAATCAGTTTGGGCATATGATAGGTTTAACATATAGATCTAATGAATCATGCCAATTTAGTTAAACGTATATGGTTAAGAGCATGTGTTTCCTCATAAAAGGTCACGGGTTCAAACCTAGCGGCCGGTAGAGTATGTATGCCTTCGTAGAATTAGAATTCAAATCGATGCGCAGAAATGGGTCTCTTGTCCCACAAACAAGGGGGTCTTATACACCAATTTGGTGTCTCGCTTAGTTGTGACCTTAAAATTTGATAATAATAATAATAATAAATCAATCTATGATTATCATGTATTTAGTTTATAATTCCATGATTATGATGTGGAATATTTTATATTTCTCAAATCCAATGTTACAAGAATTTGAAGACATGGATTTAGAAAGAAACATTCTCGTGCTTTCAAAAAAAAAAAAAAATTTGTACATAGGTTGTGCAAAGCACATAAAGAAATACAAAAGCTTTGGAATTTGGTATTTTTTTTAATGAAATTCACATTTTTATTTAACAATAATCTAATTTTAAGATTATTTTTAGTGTATCATATCTATTGTTGATTGGAGAATGGATTTGTATGATTTTCATTGGAAAATGGATTTGTATGAGATGAAGAATGGATTTGTATGAGAATATTTTTTTATTGAAGAAAGGATTTGTGTTAAACTTGTTGTTTATGGGAGAAGGGATTTACTTTTAGCAAATATTTTAAGATTTAATTGTTAAAGTTTATGGATATTATATATTTATTCTTTTGAATATAAATATATTTATTTTCGAATTATAAGAATATTTTAAAATTTAAATATTTCATTTATCATATGAAATTATTGAAAATAAATTAATCAAGTTTTATTATTATTATTATTATTATAAAGTAGATAGGCAATATGAAGTTGAAATATGCTTTAGAACTTGAATATACGTTTTTGAAATCATGGATTTCTTAGAAGATATGACATTGTTAAAAATAGGAACTAAGAACATAAAATAAGGAGCATCTTGGTTAGTCTTGTTATTAATAAATGATATTGGAATCAAAATCCAATGACAGAAGTTGAAATTAATGAAGTTATTGATCGACGTTAAATTACATTCTCAATAGAGGAGTGATGCAGGAGCATCTGGCCTCAAGTTAAATTTGTAATGTAATTCAAGGCTAAGGTCCTGACATTGGTCCAAGAGGGACATTTTCTCTGTATAATCATTGTAAAGTATTCTAAAAAATTAATAGTTCACAAGTATTAGTCTAGAAGATTATAGATAGGTGTTGAATCATTAGTCAAAGAGCTTACTCATAATTAACTATGTAACAAATCCCTGAGATGGAGGGATGACTTGAGGAGTTAGTGAATGAATCGTAGATAGATTTAAGTATGGGTTTCTAATTATAGGAATTAGTTGCTAAAATTTTGGAATTTGTTGATAAATATTTAAAGAATAGATTTTCATTGGGTAGAGGTAAGCTTGCGGAGAGAGAGGAGGAGAAAATCCTACGGGCAGAGAGATAGAGAAATAGTGTTGAGAGGCCCCTGAAAGAGGAAATCAGGCCGAGAAGAACTTTATCCTTATGTAATTATTTATTGCTGAATATAAAACTCAATTTTGAGTTCATGAAGAGTGTTTTGTTGATGAATCTGTCTATCATATATGTTATGTGCTGAGTGCTCCATAATGGAAAAAATTCCTTTTACGTGCTGAGTGATCCGTAACTGAGAAATTATGGTTTCTGTGTAATAAACCACTGTGGTATGATTTTTAATAAATGCTTAAATGAATGAATAAGTCTTCTAAGTGAATAAGACTTAGTGGCTGGGTAGAATATGTATAATTCCAGTCCGGGAGTTAATTTTTTGATGTTGTGTGAAAACAAACAAGTGCAGATAATGATTGTGTGCAGGCCGAGAACGAGAAGAAATCCAAATTGAGATTTGGAGAAGCAAATACAGAGGGTGTTCTGTATTCGGTCTTAAAGCAGTGTGCTAAAGTATGCTGCGAGTGTGGAAGCTAAGAATTTGAGCAAATTAATAGAAGTTAAAGCTCAGGAGGACTAGAGAGTGGAGAAGTCGAAGAAACTAAAGAAAATACTAAGGTAGCAAAAGCCTTTAGAATATTTCCAAAGGAATGGAATGGACGGAGAAGATTAAATCGTAAATATCAGTTTTGAAGATTAACGGCTAAGATTGAATTCGTAAGTTAAATTGGGGAGATTGCGAAGTGGGTATGTGTCGGGAGGAGCAGCCAAGACGACATCGCAAATCAGTAATTTTAACATTTAAGTTTAAGTCATCGCAAGGTAAATGATATAACTTGCGATGCGATGAAGGACGATCAGTGAGGACCGTTAGATCTCAGTGTAGATAAACGATGGATTTTAAATCGCAAACAGAGCGATTTCGCACATCGGCGGTTTTAGTGTTTATTGTTAAGGACATCGCAAGGTAAATGACTTAAGTTGCGATTAGGTAAGGATTGAAAGTTGTGATGCAGTGAAGGGGAGCCACGTGTCTGCATAGCGATGAAGCACATATCGCACATTGCAGTTTTTGTGGTTGTTGTTAAGAGTTCACATTGTAAGTTATGTTTGGTGTGATGCAATTTGATCGCATATCGCACAGGATAAAGATTAATCGGGGGATTTAAAAGGCGCGACATGTGAAATGTGTAAGTTGGGCGAAGTGATATATGTTGTGAATTGTGAAATCACAATATCTGTTGGGTATGTGTTATATTCTTTCCACAACCAATCACACACGGGGGGGGGGGGGGGGGTAAGAGGGGGGGCGATAGCGCCTCATTTGCGTTGGGCGCAATTGGGGGGTCACAGGGGAGGGGTGGGGGGGGTGTAGCCCCCCGTGTCGGGGTCCACGGCAGCACCCCAACGAAAATTTGTTGGTCCTTAATTTCCGGTGAGCGGTTCGCGCCCATGGTTCTGTGCATGGTTTTGCACATGGTTTTAGGGTATGATGATTTTTGGCCCCTAGTATTTTTGTAGATCCGGTCAAGAAAAATACGGTTGTATTCTAATCCAGGGTTAATGGATTGGGGTTTATGTATGCTTCAGCATGTATATATATTTGTTGTAACACTAAAAGGAATATAATGAAAAATCAAGTTGGTCATCTCGATTTAGGATCCAGGGGAAAATCTCTGTGTTTATCTGTTTTATGGTTTATGCTCTCACTATTTTTTATTTTATGTTATAAGATTCATGTGTAGATAATTTATGTTCAGGGTTAAAACCTACATTTGGTATCAAAGCAGTTTCAGCTTCAAGGGGACACCTTTGCTACTGAAGGTTTTTTTTTTCTTGGGCCTGAGGTAGACCCTGTTCATTGGGAGATTTGCGGGATCAATTCTTGCGGTAAAAGAATATGGTGAGCGGCGGAGAGATAGAGATCGAGAAATTTAATGGTCAGAGTTTTGAGTTGTGGAAGCTCAAGATGGAGGATCTGCTAGTGGATAGAGATTAGTGGATCATGGTAGATCTAGGTACTAAACCAATGGCAATGTCAGATGAAGACTGGAAGAAACTGGATCGAAAGGCTAAGAGAAAAATACGGTTGTGTGTCTCAGATTCAATATTTTTGAATGTATCTGGGGAAGCTACGACTAATAATTTGTGGGAAAAACTTGGGACTTTGTACCAAGCTAAGTCTCTGGTGAATAAGTTGTTCCTGTGGAAAAAGCCGTATAACCTGAGGATGAAGTATGGAGACTCGGTGACAGAGCATCTGAACGCCTTCAATACTGTGGTAATTTAGCTGTCATCTATTGATATTAAAATCTCATATGAAGATAAGTGCATCAGTTTGTTGTGTTCTCTACCAGACTCGTGGGACAATATGGTTATTGCAATAGGTAGCAATACAACTACCTTGAATTTTGATGACATTGTCTCAGCCTTGTTGTCGGAGGAAATGAGACGGAGAAATATGGAGGGCCAGAATGGAGATGCCTTATCTGTAAGAGGAAGGTCCCAAAACAGAAACAAGAATAAGGTTTCGAGTGGGAGATCCAAATCTAGAGGGAGATCTAAATCTCCTGAAAATTTTGTAAAGGTATGTTGGAAATGCGGAAAGGAAGGGCACTACAAAAAGGACTGCAGATCTAAAGCTCCTGATAAAGGAAAGGGATCTGATGATGCTCCTTCTGCAGAGGCAAAAACCACCTCGGATGAAGGTGGGAATGTGTATTTGGCTTCTTCTTAAAATACACATGTAGATCATGAGTCATGGTTGATTGACTCGGGTGCATCCTTTCACTTCACTCCCCATCGGGAGTGGTTCTGCGAATATGAGAAATATGATGGTGGTGATGTCTTCCTAGGGGATGATAGGAAGGCCAGAATCGTCAGGTGTGGAAAGGTGAAGCTAAAGCTGCAGGGTGGAAGGATTAGAACACTTCCTGGTGTTCTGCATATTCCTGCATTGTCCAGAAATCTGATTTCTGTAAGCAAGATGGATGATGCCGATGTAAAAACAGTGTTCGAGAAAGATGCCTGCAAGATGTTTTTGGGAGCACTGGTATTAATGCGAGGAGTTCGGACTGGAACTCTGTACAAGCTAGAAGGTAGCACTATTATTGATGGGTGTAATATTTCTGTGGTTCCTGAAAGTGGAGCGGAAAGCCTAGCTGTCTCTAGAGAAAATACCATGCTATGGCATCAAAGGCTTGGACATATTAGAGAGAAGGGCCTTCGGATACTACATAGAAATGGTATGGTAGAAGGTATGTCTAATTGCTCTCTGGATTTTGATTTTTGTGAACATTGTGTATATGGGAAGCAGAATTGAGTGAGCTTTCCTTCTGGTGCTAAGAGGGCTAAAAAGATATTAGAACTTGTGCATAGTGATGTGTTTGAACCTATGTTAGTTCCATCACTAGGAAATTCAGTGTACTATGTTTCATTCATAGATGAATTCTCTAGGAATACATTAATATATTTCTTGAGAAAGAAATCTAAAGCCTTCGACAAATTTAAAGAATTTAAGGCTCTGGTGGAAAACCAGACACAGAAGAAGATAAAGGCGTTGAGGACAGATAATGGTGGGGAGTTCTGCAAGAAGGAATTTGAAGAGTTCAGTAAGAAGTGTGGTATAGCACGGCAAAAGACTACTCCATACACACCTCAGCAAAATGGATTTGCAAAAAGAATGAACGGAACATTGATGGAAAAGGCAAGAAGCATGCTTAGTGGTACTGGGTTAGGACAAGAATTCTGGGCAGAGACAGTGGAGACTGCATGCTATATGGTTAACAGATCACCTTCATCAGTGTTGGAGGATAAGACTCCACATGAGGTATGGACTGGTAAGAAACCCTCTCTTTCACATCTAAGGGTATTTGGATGTGATGCATATGTACATGTTCCAAAGGAGAAAAGGACCAAGTTGGATAATAAATCTAAATGGTGCATCTTTATTGGGTATAAGGATGGTTTAAAGGGTTACAAGCTTTGGAACCCAGAAACAAGGAAGGTTGTGTACAACCGAGATGTGGTGTTTAGAGAAGTGAAATATGTTGTTAAACATGAATTCATACCAAAGGAACCTGAGAAGATAGAGTTTGAGCTAAAGGAGGATGAATCAGACTCTACAACAGAAGAAGACTCAGAAGATGAAGAGCCACAAACTCCAGCTTTGAGAAGATCAGTTCGGGAAAGAAGGCAACCAGAAAGGTATAGTCCATCCGCTTTCTGTTCAGGTTTTGCCTTAACTATAACTGATGATGAACCCAGAACTGTCAGGGAGGCAGTAGATTCAGAGGATGGAAAACTCTGGAAGGAGGCCATGGTTGATGAAATGGCATCCTTGCACAAAAACGATGCATGGGATCCGGTGGAGTTGCCGGCTGGAAGGAAGCCCATTGGGAGCAAATGGGTGTTTAAGAAGAAGATGAATGTAGAAGGCAAGGTGGAGAAATACAAAGCTCGGTTGGTAGCGAAAGGTTATTCCCAGGTGCCGGGAATTGATTTTGGTGATATTTTTTCTCCTGTCGCCAAAGTTACTTCTATTAGATTACTTTTATCTGTTGCTGCTGCATTTGATTTTGAGATAGAACAAATGGATGTGAAGACAACATTTCTTCATGGGGATCTAGAAGAAGAGATCTACATGAAGCAACCTGAAGGCTTTATGGTGAAGGGTAAGAAAGAACTGGTATGCAGGTTGAAGAAGTCTCTGTATGGGTTAAAACAGTCACCAAGGATGTGGTATCATAAATTTGATACCTATATACGGGGACTTGGCTTCACAAGAAGCAAGGAAGATCACTGTGTTTATTTTAAATTAACTGGTGACCGTGTTATTTATTTGGTCTTGTATGTGGATGATATGTTGTTGATTGGAAATGACAAAGAAATTATCCAAGATTTGAAGACCCAACTGTTCTCCAAATTCGACATGAAGGATCTTGGTGCCGCAAACTATATTTTGGGCATGGAAATTAAGAGAGATCGGGCAAAGAGGATGCTCTGGTTAAACCAGAGGAAGTATGTCGAGACTATATTGCAGAGGTTCAATATGCAGGATAGTAAACCGGTGAAGGTTCCTATTCCTGTAGGTGTAAAGCTGTCTGCTGAACAGTGTCCCAAGACATAAGAAGAAGAGGAGTATATGTCCCGTGTTCCATATGCAAGTGCAGTGGGTAGCCTAATGTATGCAATGGTCTATACTAGACCAGACATTGCACATGCAGTGGGAGTATTGAGCAGGTTTATGTCAAACCCAGGGAAGGAGCATTGAACAGTAGTGAAGCGGGTTTTCAGATATTTACGTGGCACTAGTGATTATGGCTTGTGCTACCAGGGAAGACCAGGATTGGAAAGAATGTTGGACATTCGTGGTTTTGTTGATGCAGACTGGGCTGGAGATCTGGACCAAAGAAGATCTACAAGTGGGTAGGTGTTTAGCCTATTTGGAGGCGCAGTCAGTTGGATGAGTAAAAGACAGTCTGTAGTGGCTCTTTCAACTACAGAGGCAGAATACATAGCAGCCACTCATGCAAGCAAGGAGGCAGTTTGGTTGCAGAGATTGTGTTCAAGTATGGGGTTGGTACAGCAAGCTATAAGGATAGACTGTGATAGCCAAAGTGCAATTTTCTTGGCTAAGAACCCTGCTTATCATTCAAAGACAAATCACATTGATGTTCAATATCACTTTGTTAGAGATATGGTTGAGGCTAAAAGGGTGTTGCTGGTAAAGGTGGACACTTTGAAGAATGTTGTAGATGCATTGACGAAGTCTATGAGCACTCAGAAGTTCTCTTGGTGTAGAGAAACAATGGGTGTTGAAGAATTGGGCCAATGACTAAGCTCTCTTGTGGCCCCCTGCGGAAATAAAACAACAAGTCGGAGATGATGGTTTCGGGCATGGTTTTGCACATGGTTTTGGGGTATGATGGTTTTCGGCCCCTGGTATTTTTGTAGATCTGGTCAAGGGAACTACGGTTATGTTCTAATCCAGGGTTAATGGATTGGGGTTTATGTATGCTTCGGCATGTATATATATGTGTTGTAACACTAAAAGGAATATAATGAAAAATCAAGCTGGTTGTCCCGATTTGGGATCTAGGGGAAAATCTCTATGTTTATCTATTTTATGGTTTATGCTCTCGCTATTGTTTATTTTCTATTATAAGATTCGTGTGTAGATAATTTCTGTTCAGGGTTAAAACCTACAATATCGCAAAAATAGTTAAACAGTGAATCTACGGGGAGGTAAGTTATAAGAAGTGCGAAGCAGGGTGATTGGTCACCATTTGTGTGGGTCCATAACCGAAGGGGAGTCCTTGATTCACGTGAAGCAATCACGTACAGACACAAAGAAAGGAAATAAAGGTAATTTGAAGGATTTTAAAGGTAAAAGTGCATAACTAAAGGATTGGTTTGATTTCTTGTAACATTTATTTCGCGCATAAATTAAAGTGAATACTCTTTTACGAGTATTAGATCTTGGGAACGAGAAGACTTGTTAAAAAAAAATTGTATGTGGGAAAAGCAGTATTTTCGCTGCATCATTTGGTTTCAGAGCCAGGTTAAAGCTCTTTTGGCAGAAAATCTCTTCAGAGGAGAAATCAGGATAGCAAGAGTTCTTTGAAGAGAATAGAACAGTAAAGAGATAGAAGGAAAATCTACTTTGGGAGAAAGTAGATCAGATTATTGAAGGACAGAAAAGAGAAACTAAAGTAGATCAGATTATTGAAGGATAGTGAGGCATGTTCTTCATGTTTTCAGTTAATTAATGATGAATTATTGAAAGAAAAACTGTGAATATGTTTGATAATTGTAGCCAAGAACAAGCAGAGTTTTTGATGATGATAGCAATGAACCTATCCAACTAGAGATTGGAAGAAAGGAGAGAGGTGACTGAGTGCAGCAGCCAAGGGAGTAGTGAAGCTCTAGAAGGTTCAAGAGAGTGAACCAAGAGAGATAATATCTAGGAAGAGATCAAGCTCATAGAGGAATCTTGATAGGGTATTGAGTAGAAAGAGGAGATTTCTACAAGATAAGGCTATGTTGCTGATCACCAATCAAGCATAAATGATCTCCTTAGGAAGATGACCATGGAGGGTCATAGAAAAGGTTCTAAAGAATTCCATAAAGGTAAGATGAGTAATGAAGAGAGAGAGAGAAATCGTATAATGAGGAGAATATAGTTGAAAGTAATACATGGATGGCTACAAGAGAAAGAGAATGGGGATCAAAGATATGGATGGAGGATGAGGAAACAGGTTAGATGGAACCTATTACAAAAGAGATGGAATTTCAAACTGATAAACAATTTCAGAGAACTTGAGAAGAGACATATTGACTTGTTGGAGAAGTAGAGACTCAAAGGAGTTGAGTCACAGCCAAGAGGATTTTTTGAAATCCAGAGTGTCCATTGTAAACTAGGTTATGAAATATTGATGCTTGAAGCATCAAACGAGGCCGAAAGGTCTTGTATTTTTAAAACTAATATTTTGTGTATGTCTGCAGGTACATCACAGGATGATGAACAAAAGTTAGAGTTTGTTAAGAAGAAGGGGCAGAGTCTGAAATGTATTCATATTAAGATTGAGAAAAATATTGGAGCTAGTAACAGTGAAGATTGGAATAGCAGATATGAGTTAAGACCTGAAGATGAAGAAAAGATATTTACTATGCCTGATGAGTTTGGAATTTTTAAGCATGGTGATTTATACATGTGTGTAGATTTAGGAGAGGGAGAAGAGCCATCTGATGATCGGTCAACAACAAGTGAAGGTATTGAAAACTGTGTAAAGTTTCCAAATTATACTCCAATTGAAATTGTTGAGTTATATATAAAGTTAGACCTTCAAAGAAGAAAGTTGGAAAAGCAGAGAATATATACTCATGATAAATTGTTGAAGAAGGAGAACAAAGAAATTTTCATGAATGACAATCATGAAGAATAAGATAAGGATGCAAGAATGGTAATAAGAGTTTAGTAAATCGACATTACAGAGGAAGGAGTTCATTATTGTGAGTCGGAGCGAGGAGACATCCTTGAAACGGAAGATATGGAGCAGAGACTAGTTGATAGTCTTGTGAGTTCTTTGGATAATATAAATCAGCATATTGATGCGATGACAAAGGAGTTAGAGGAAAACTCGGAGCACCATACTGAGATGTTTCCAGAGAAGGAAAAGGAAATAAGGCCTTATATTTTTCCTAACAATTGGTTTATGATTACAGGTTTTGATGAAGATGAGATAAACCTGTCACAAGTTAAAGAAGAGACAATTTTAGAACTAAAGAATACTGGAAGTTTCCAGGTAAGTCATAATGATGAGAAATATGTAAAGCATGAAGATGGTGTGTTTGAAGAAGTTGAATTAACTGTTATAATTATTCAAGGAGGTGAAGGACAAGCATTTAAGGTTGTCAAGAAAGAGAAAGGAAAATATGCTGGAATTGATTAACAACATAGTGATGTATTTGAAAGGAATCAAGTAGAAATTGAGTTACTAGAAGAATCTGAGTATGAGAAAGGAATTGCAGACAATGATGCAGAAATATCTCAAGTTGTGAAAGAGGCAGGAGCAGATATTAGTTTTCCAAACTTGATTATGTTTTCTAGTATACAAAGAAGAGTTGAAGAAAGAAATCAACAGTTTAGTGATGAATGGATAAAGTGTAGAAAAGTGCAATGGAAAAGTAAGGAAAAAAAAATTAGCCTACAGGAGAAGACTGAATCACAAGAAGCCATAAATGAACTATGGAACCTAATGTAGATACATAAGATGAGCTGTAGCAGAATTAAGAAAGCAGTCCACTGTGGAATTGTTTGGAAAGTGAAGAACATTGAAGGTAGAGACAGTGGAGCACTAAAGTAAAAAGCATGGAAGCGTGGAAGATTGCAGTTGAAGAATGATGAAGACAATGCAGCTTATGGATAGCAGCAAAACAAAGTTTGGGATCCAGGAGAAACAAGGACAGAAGATACATGATCAAGTGATCATGTCTCCTTTCTACTTTGGGAGTCTGATGCAGGAGCATATGGCCTCAAGTTAAATTTGTAATGTAATTCAAGGCTAAGGTCTTGAAATTGGTCCAAGAGGGATATTTCTTTTTATAATCATTGTAAATTCTTCTAAAAAAATCGTATTTCACAAGTATTAGTCTAGAAGATTCTAGATAGGTGTTGACTCATTAGTCAAAGAGCTTAATCATAATGAAATGTGTAACAAATCCCTAAGATGGAGGGATGACTTGAGCAGTTAGTGAATGAATCATAGATATGTAGAAATTATAAAAGATGCATGTATATTACCAGACTTCCCTGATCTAACGTATTAATCGTATGTTAAATACAAAATCCTTCCACTTAATTCTTTGCGGAAATTAAATTGCGAATTGCAAAACACATATGAAGAAAATCAATCGCACATAGACACAGTTGTTTAATGGGAAAGCTTAAAGCTAAAAACCCCAAATATCATATATTATGTATATCAATGGAACATGTAACAATCTCATAAAAATCTTAGTACATCAATCTCTCAGTACAATCAACAATCATTACACACTGTCATGTAGAAATTTGCATATTTATGCACCAATTTCTTGCCTCTTGACAGCTTGCCTCCACTATGCAATCCCTACTGAAGAAGACCCCTGAATGATTTCAAATTGGCCTTGCCTTCACTGTGAAATACTCATTGGCATCTCCAATGTGTGTCAACACTATAGTCACAACAACTATTCCATCTCACCCTTTCACCTATCTCTCCACTGGGTCTCCACTGGAACTGACCTGCAAGTAGTTAACTGTTGTATTTGTTCAGTTGCAAGTGAGTCTCTAGTTGTGAATTAATTAAATAATTAATTCACTAATATCTCACTAGTGTATCTTCAATTAGAACTAGATACAATAGCACAACTGAGTTTAACTCACTTAACTGAGTTAAACTAAATAACAACTCCCATAACTACTCTTCCAACTCTGTCACAAATTTCCACTATCAATTATAACTGAGTCCTCCATGCATGGGTCACCAACCACCCTAGGAATTGCATAATTACTTCAGCCCATTGATTTTCCAAATCTGTTCACTAAAATAAAGTTCTCCAAGAGAATAAGTTGATATTTATTGTCGGATTATTATTAAGGGCTAATAATAATCGACATGCATCTATTTTTAGATTAGTGATATATAAATAGACTTCGCCCAATCTTCTAAAAATAGAATCTCGTCTATTTTTCCAACTTGATTAGCCATATACAAATAGCCTCCTGCTACTTATAGAATATGCTCACCATGTCTAAATATAGACATACACCTAAAAATAACCTGCAGACCCCACTTAGTGAAGGTGCTTAATTTTCACTAAGCTTGTCATCTTGTTGAATCTCAACACTCCCTCTCAACAAGATAGGGATTATCCTTCACCCTGATCATGTCTCTATGGTATTCAAATTTTCTCCTGGTGAGCGCCTTCGTTAGAATATCTGCATCCTGATCTTCTGTAGGAATGTACTGAAGCAACATGATCTTCTGCTACACACAATCTTTGATATGATGATACCGGATATCTATATGCTTAGATCTATCATGAAACACGGGATTAATTGAGAGTTTAATGCAACTTTTATTATCACAATGAATCACTGTAGGATCTAAATGAGAACTGAACAAAATACCCAGGATCTTGCTCATCCAGATAGCCTCACATGCAGCTTGACTTGCTGCCATGTATTCCACTTCCGTTGAACTTAGTGCCACGGATCTCTGTTTCCTGTTGTACCAAGAAATAACTATAGTTTCGATATTGAAAACCCCTCCTGATGTGCTCTTTCTGTCCGTTGGGATGCCTGCCTAATCTGGATCTGTGAAGCCATGCAACTTCACCTCATCTGTTTGTCTGTACCATAAGCCATACTTAGATGTTCCCCTGAGATATCTCAGGTCATGCTTGCCTGCCTTCCAAAAGAGCTTGGTAGGCTTAACCATCGCTTGACTAAGTTGGTTCACCACATAGCATATTTTCGTTCTTGTATTAACTAAATACATGAGTGAACCCACCAACTATCGATAGACAGTAGCATCCACTACCTCTACCGATGTAGCATCCTCTTTCCTCCAATTTCCTGGAAGAAGAATATCCATGGGCTTGCAGTCCTGCATGTGAAACTTACCAAGTATCTCCCAAGCATACTTTCCTTGAGACACAAACAGTTCACCTTCTCAGTGCCATATTTCCAATCCAAGGAAATAATGAAGGAGGCCCAAATCCTTCATCTCAAACTCCTTTGCAAGAACTTCCTTGCATGAGTGTATCAACTGCTCATCACTCGTTAGTATTAAACCATCAACATAAAGAACAATGATTAAAAGCTTACCCTCCACCACAATTTGGTATAGGTTTGCATCTGCCTCACTCTTGGTGAAGCCAAGTCCATTGAAATAGTTTTTGACCCGTTTGTACCAAGCATGGGGTGCTTTCTCAACCCATACAACGCTCTTTTGAGTCTGCACACATGTGACTCACTGATGAAGATCTCAAATCCTTCAGGATGCTCAATGTACACTTCTTCCTTAATGATCCCATTAAGAAACGCAGTCTTCACATCCATCTGATGAATGTACCAACCCATCTGTGCTGAGAGAGAAAGGATGGTCCTTATGGAATAATATCGTGCAACAGGTGAAAAGGTTTCTTCATAATCAATCCCCTCGATCTGTGAGAAGCCCTGGGAAACAAATATTGCCTTATACTTCTCGACGTTTCCATCAGCAGCTTGCTTTACCTTGTAGATCCATCTTGAACCTACCACTGATTTACCAACCAGCCTTGGAACAATCTCCCAAGCATTGTTTCTTACAATGGAGTCCTACTCCTCCACCATGGAATCTACCCATGTGGGCTCCCGCGTTGCTTCCTCAAAGGAAGATGGCTTTGTCACGATACACTTGCTCATGAGAACCATGTATCCAGTGAATCAGTTAGGTGGTTTTCTTTGTTTGTGTTGTGAAATAGGGACTCCTACATTCTGTGTCGCATCAAGCTTCAGCCTCTTAGCTTCTGTGGTGCACCTTCTGCCTATTCTGATGTTTGGCTCCATGTGAGTGGACTCCTCCACTCCATGATCCTCCTCCTGTGGCTGATCCGCATCTTGAGGCTGATCTTTGGGAACAAGAAGTTCCTCCTCTACATGCAATTGTAGCTCCCTCTCAAGCGACAACTTCATGGCTTTCACCTCATTTAATTTTATATCCCGTCGCACCACAGTCATTCGACTATTTGGAAAATACACACAATAAATATGGGGTGTTTCTGTGTACCCCAAAAATATCCTAACTTCTGCAGTCGGCTCCAACTTCTTCCTGGCGTCCTTTTTCACATGAATGTAAACATATGAGCCAAAAATATTCAAATGAGAAATATCAGGCTTCTTCAAGTGTACTCATGCCAAGTACTCTATGAGGACAACGGTTTTTCACATAAACCGCAGTGTTGCGTGCTTTCGCCCACAAGTGCATTGGTAAGCCCTGGTCATGCAGCATAGCTCGTGTAGCACCAACAATCATTCGGTTCTTCCTCTTCGCGACCCCATTCTACTATGTGTTATGAGGTGCTATGAGTTCTCTTCAAAATCCTTCTTTGCTACAGAAGTCTTTGAATTCGTTCGAGATATATTCACCACCATTATCACTCGGAAAAGCCTTCACTTGCTTCCCTGACTCCTTCTCCACCAATGCTTTAAACTCACAGAAATTTGAGAATGTTTCACTCTTCTTTTGCATGAAGAATATCCAAAATATACAAGAATAGTCATCAAAAAATATAACATAATACCTATGTTTTGTTGTTGAATCAAACGAGAAAGGTCCACACATGTCTGTGTGAATTCTCTCGGCCAGGATCACCGAAGCACGGTTCTCCTTCTCATGAAAGGTGGTCTTCACAAACTTACCCATAGTAAATCCCTTGCAATTATTTGACTGCCCAAGAGTACCCTTGGGAATTCCAGTAGAAATCTGCTGCAAAATCTTCAAGGCGCCATGGTGAAGATGGCCCAATCTCATGTGCCATAATTTGCCCTCATCCCGGCTCACCACTTCTTTTTCTTTGCCCATAATTGCAGTGCAACCATCTACCTCCAGCTTGTATATATTCTTAAATTGAATCCCTATCCTCTTGGTTTGACCCGTTTTTTTATGTCGCATGAAATCTTTTCCCTCGTTGAAAACAACGTCATAACCTCTGTCCTCCAACATCGTGACCGAGACCAAGTTCTTCTTCAAACCTGGAACATGCATAAAAATTTTCAACAGAAATGGTTTACCTGACTCCCTCTCAAAGGTAATGGTTCCAATTTCAGTCGCACTATATCTACCATCGTTGCCCATCTCTATACTCATTTGGAGATCTTTCTCCTCCAAGTCGCTAAATAACTCCTTGTCTCCGGTCATGTGGAAGGAAGCACCAATATAAAGATACCACACCAATCCCATTGCACTTGAAACCAAGGATGTGATCAAAGTGAAATCAAGTTCAAATTGCGAGGCAAGGGCCTCACCCACTATAGCTCCAACAACCTTCTTGTTCTTCTTTTTTTGTGGGCAGTTAGTGGTGAGATGCCCATGTTCGTGACAGTGAAAACACTTCACTTTGGACAAATCCAGCCTCTTGCCTTTAGCCTCGAATTTTGGATGGGATTTCTTCCCCTTCCCTTTCCTTTCTTTGGCAGCCAAAGTGAAATTATCTTCATCATCATTATTCGATGAAGAGCCATCCCTGGTACTTCGCCTTATCTCCTCCTACACTAGATCCGACCAAAGTCGATCCCAATCCGGAAGTTTCTCTCGTCCATTGACAGAGTCTTGATAACTATGCCAAATCTTCGGTAACCCAAGGAGAGCCAAGCTCACCAGGTCATCATCTGCAACTGTGATTCCCACACTCCCCAGCTCATCCCTACATTGGACAAACTTCGTGAGATATTTTGGAATACTGTCGCCCTTCTCCATTTTAATTTTTCTGAGCTTATCTTTCAGCGCCAACTTCCTATGGTCGCTACTGCTTTGTAAAATATATGTCAAAGCCTTCCACATTACAAATGGAGTGGATTTCACGTGAATTATTGACACAATATGGTCTTTCACACCTTCCAACATAATTCTTCTTGTCTTCTCTACCTTCTTTTGCCAGGCATCAAGTAATGCAACATCGCTAGAAGTAGGCTTAGGAACATCTCTATCGATGAACTCCTTCAGACCATTATATTCAAGCACTGCCTCCATCCTGTCCTTCCAGGCTATGTAGTTCGATCTTCCCTCAAGGGCATACTCCAACCGCAACCCATTGAAAGCCATTTCAATGTATACTCAATTGTCGCACCAAGAAATTCTTGTAGCAAATTCAAATTGTCCACCAACACAAAAAACTTAGCACCGCTTCAATATTGAAATCTCCAGTGATCAACACTGCTCTGATACCATGTAGAAATTATACAATATGCATGTATATTACCAGAATCCCCTGATCTAACATATTAATCTTATGTTAAATACATAATCCTTCCACTTAATTCTTTGCGGAAATTAAATCGCCAATTTCAAAACACATATGAAGCAAATCAATCGCACATAAACATAGTTGTTTAATGGGAAAGATTAAGGCTAAAAACCACAACTATCATATATTATGTATATCAATGGAACATGTAACAATCTCATACAAATATTAGTATATCAAGCTCTCAGTACAATCAATAATCGGTACACACTGTCATGCAGAAATTTTCATATCTATGCACCAATTTCTTGCCTCTTAACAGCTTGCCTCCACTACGCAATCCCTGCTGAAGAAGATCCTTGAATGAATTCGAATTTGCCTTGCCTTGACTGCGCAATCCTCATTGGCATATCCAATGTGTGTTAGATGCATTGAATGCATCACCATAGTCACAACAGATAGTGCATCTCACCCTTTCACCTATCTCTCCACTAGGTCTCCACTAGAACTGACATGCAAGTAGTTAACTGTTGTATTTGTTTAGTTTCAAGTGAGTCTCTAGTTGTGAATTAATTAAATAATTAATTCACTAAACTCTCATTAGTGTATCTTCAGTTAGAACTAGATACAACTAGCACAACTGAGTTTAACTCACTTAACTGAGTTAAACTAAATAACAACTCCCATAACTACTCTTCCAACTCTGTCACAACTTGCCACTATCTGTTATAACTGAGTCCTCCATGCAGCATGAGTCACCAACCACCCTAGGAATTGTGTAATTCCTTCAGCCCACTGATTTTCCAAATCTATTCACTAAAATAAAGTGCTCCAAGATAATAAGTTGATATTTATTGTCGGATTATTATTAAGGGCTAATAATAATCAACATGCATCTATTTTTATATTAGTGATCTATAAATAGACTTCGCCCAATCTTCTAAAAATAGAATCTCATCTATTTTTCCAACTTGATCAACCATCTACAAATAGCCTCCTACTACTTATAGAATATGCTCACCATGTCTAAGAATAGACATACACCTAAAAATATCCTACGGACCCCACTTAGTGAAGGTGCTTAATTTTCACTAAGCTCATCATCCTGTTGAATCTCAACAAGATAGAGTTAAGTATAGGTTTCTAATTATAGGAATTAGTTGCTAAAATTTAGGAATCTGTTGACAAAGGTTTAAAGGACAGATTTTCATTGGGTAGAGGTAAGCCTGCGGAGAGAGAGGAGGAGAAAAGCCTACGGGTAGAGAGATAGAGAAACAGTGTTGAGAGGCCCCTAAAAGAGGAAATCAGGCCGAGAGGAAATTTATCCTTATGTAATTATTTACTAGTGAGTATAAAACTCAATTATGAGTTCATGAAGAATGTTGTGTTGATGAATCTATGTGTCATTTCTGTTATGTTTTGAGTGATCCATAATGGAACAAATTCCTTTTACGTGTTGAGTGATCTGTAACTGAGAAATTGTGGTTTCTATGTAATAAAGCATTGTGGTATGAATTCTGATAAATTCTTAAATGAATGAATAAGTCTTCTGAGTGAATAAGACTTAGTGGTTGGGTAGAATCTGTATGATTCCAGTCCGAAAGTTAATTTTTTGATGCTATGTGAAAACAAATAAGTGCAGATAATGATTGTGTGCAGGTCAAGAACGAGAAGAAATCCAAATTGAGATTTGAAGAATAAAATACAAAGGGTGTTCTGTATTTGGGCTTAAAGCAGTGTGCTAAGTATGCAGCGAGCATGGAAGCTAAGGATATGAGAGAATGAATAGAAATTAAAGCTTAGGAGGAGTAGCAAGTGGAGAAGTCGAAGAAACTGAAGAAAATACTAAGGTAGCAAAATCCTTTAGAAGATTTCCAAAGGAAGGGAATGGACCACGAAGATTAAATTGCAAAGATCAATTTCAAAGATGAACAACTAATATTGAATTCGCAAATTAATTTGGGAAGATTGTGAAGTTGATACATGTCGGGCAGAGCAGCCAAGCACATATCACAAATCGGCGATTTCAACATTTAAGTTTAATTCATCACAAGGTAAATGATATAACTTGCAATGCGATGAAGGACGAGTAGTGAGGACCGTTAGATCTCGGCGCAGATAAACGGTGGAGGTTAAATCGCAAAGAGAGCGATTTCACACATCAGTTGCTTTAGTGTTTATTGTTAAGGGAATCACAAGGTAAATGACTTAAGTTGCGATGCGATAAGGATTGAAAGTTGCGATGCAGTGAACGGGAGCCACGTGTCGGCATAGCGATGAAGCACATATTGCACATCGCAATTTTTTTGTGGTTGTTTTTAAGATTTTTCACAGTAAGTTATGTTTGGTGCGATGCCATATGATCGCATATTGCACAAGATAAAGGTTAACCAGGGGAGTTAAAAGGCATGACATGTGAAATGTTAAGTTGGGCGAAGTGCGAAGTGATATATGTTGCGAATTGTGAAATCTCAATATCACGAAAATAGTTAAGCGGTGAATCTGTGGGGAGGTAAGTTATAAGAAGTGAAAAGTACGAAGCAGCGTGATTAGTCACCATTTGTGTGGGTCCATAACCGAAGGGGAGTCCTCGTTTCACGTGAAGTGATCACGTGAAGGCTTTTAAAGGTAAAAGCGCATAACTAAAGGATTGCTTTGGGTTCCCATAAATTTTATTTCCATGCATAAATTAAAGTGAATACTCTTTTATGAGTATTGGATCTTGGGAATGGGCAGACTTATTAAAATTTTCTACGTATGTGGGAAAAGAGGCTTTTGGCTACATCAAGGAGCATTAAGCATATTATGTATTTAAATTTTTAGAGGATTACTTTTACTAGATTAGTAAGATGTTATTAGGATTATGAACAATGGGGTCATTACTCTTTGTCTATTAGGAACTATATACCGCCACTTTTACTATTCCCAAGACCATGTGAAACTATATAAAACTTAAACACTTAAAAACATATTGATGTGATCTATTTTCAACAACTGAGTGTAATTTGAGTGTAATTTTGAAAAAAGAACTGAAAAAAGGCTACCAACCAATGCTCAAAGGTATTTTTATCATTCATTCAATTTTCCATTATTTTCCTTGAATTTCCTCCTCACGTGCAACCTGTTACCTTTCACCTTCCTTTTCTCCTAATTTCCTTTATTTTTGATGAAGCCATAACTACAATTTAACATATACTCATGGAATTGTGAGTTAGGACCCACATAAACTTCTTATACACAATGGAATTACATTTCGGAGTTAAATAACATACATACGCACACGATCAAATAGTGCTTCCTTAAACAACCCCAATGGATTACTTTATGCAAACTACACCCAAAACCTAATACAAACGTAAACACGCAGTTTTCTTACCTGGAGGTTCCCACAGCACTCCGCCAATCGCAATACATCGCAACCGCTCGCCTGCAAACTTAACCCTTTATCAAATGTGCTAAACCACAAAATCTGTGAAGTATGCTATTGCACCCTTCCAACACGTGGCCTTCCCTCATCGCATCGCAGTTTTCAAGTCTTATCGCATTGTGCCACAAACAACTTACCTTGCAAACTCATAAACGGTAACCTCTAACTTTTGTGAAATGTGAAAATGTGATTCACGTCTGCCGGAGATCTGTTGCATGATCCAACAATCCACGTTGTTCTCCCCCCATCTCATTGCATCTCATATTGTATGGTTCGTGAAGTCATCACAGCCATCCATCTTTCATCTTCGGATCTACGATTTAATCGCAGTCGTCCGCTCAACCTTCTCGACTCTTCTCGCCTCTTTTTCCCACTCTAATATATGTCGTCAATCCGTAAACCTTTGACTCTACAATTCAATCCTCATCGTCGATTCCTCCTTAGGAATTCTTCTAAGTATTTTTTTCTTTGTTCGATTGCTCTTCTTTCAGATGCTGCTACTCTACAATACAGCTTCCTCCGCACTACTCCTTCTGTCTTCTTTAACGTTATCTCTCCTAAACTTTATTCAGCCTATAGATGTGTGGATCCCTCCTGAGCTTGTTCTTCATCTCTCATTCCTTGGTCTCTACCCTAGCTTTTTTAGTGTGAATTTCACATGAACTTCATCCTCTCGCTCAATCTGTCTATTCATTAATAGAAAAAATATGCACATATAATACTACACATATACAAAAAAAGTGCAATGCTTGAATTCGATAGGGAAATAAAACTAATAGGTTAGAACAAAGAACCCGATCGAAATCCAAAACACTTGGAATTAATTTATAAATTAAAATGCAGAGAACCAAGCCCTGGGATGGCTGGTTTTTATATTTATTCCTACTCTCTGTTCAACCCTCTTTCACACCTATTTCCCTTTTGTTCTCTCTCTTTTTCTCTATGGAAGGCAGAACCCCACAATGGTGGATTTGGTTTTGTTTTATGACTTTCCCAAAATCCCCATATGGTTGAGAAACTTTTATTCAGTTTTAGAACAGTTTATTCAACTAAATTTCTAACTAATCCCAATCTAACTATTCTTTTAACCTACATATTACAATGGCTATGTTAGCCCAAATTAAATTTAAACAAAATAATTTAAAACTAAATTCTTCAAATTATTAGGACTGTTAGTCCTCTTCCCAAGCCACAACATATGATCGGCTTGTCACATTGTTGGCTCTACTTTAATTATCCAGCATCAGACTCCTGAGGTAAAAGAATTCATGACCTCCTGGTCATGTGTCTTCAACGCTTGAATCTTCCAGGATCCCAAACTCTGTTTTGCTATTGTCCATAAGTTGCATTGTCTTCACCATTCTTTAGCTGCAATATTCCAAGCTTCCATACTTTGTGTTGTAGTGCTCCACTACTTCTACCTTCACTGTTCTTCACTTTCCAAACAATTCCACAGTGGACTGCTTTCTTCATTTTGTTGTAACTCCTCTTAGGTATTTACATTAACTCCCATAGTTCATCTATTCTTTATTTCAATTCAATATTATATTGTAATCTAATCTTATTTCCAGTCCTCTGCCAACACATTCTACTACACTTTGTCCTCTGCCAACATATTGCTGCATATATTACTCTGAACATTGCTGCCACCCAAACTTCTTGAATATCTCTGAAGATATCTCCCTCTGAAACTTCCCTCTTCTTTTCCTTGTTTGCAAATTTACCGTCAAAAGGTAAATTTCCTTCTAATTCTCTGACTGCAGTAATATATTTATTTACTCTTTCTTGTATACTAGTTAACACAATTAAGTTTTGGAAACTAGTATCTATATTTGTTTCAACTACAGTTTGAAACGCTCCCATCTTATTCTCTGCAATCTCTTTCCCTTGCTCAAATGCTTTTAGCAAGAAACTCAGTCATTCAATAATTACTTGATTCCCTTCAAGTACCTCTTTAGTATGTTGTATTATAGTTTCAATTTAACTCGTTTCCTCTTCCTTGACAACACTCAATTGTTGTCCTTCTGTTTCTTGACTAGTCCTAATAGTCAATTCAGTATTTTCCACGTCTAGGACTGATTTTCCTTTAGCTTGAGACATAACTTCCTCACTTTCATCTTTATAGCTTTCTTCTTCCTTGTTACTAAGAAAACTTCTTTGTGACACTGCTTCTTCATCTTTAACCATAATAAAATTCTAATTCTTTATTTCTATGACAGTACTAAATGTCCGTCCAACAATCTTCCTTTGACTATTTAGGCAAGTCAATTCATATTTGTCCTCATCAAGAAAAAATTTCATCTCATGAGGTATTACTACTTCATCTCACTTAAATTTAATCCCTTCAATAAATAAGGAACTTATGAATTCCTTCTGCTACAACAACTCAACTTGGTCTTCATCAGAAAGACACTCTTCATCATACCTTCCTTGACAATTTTCTTCTTCATTATGCTTTGCTAGATATACTTCAGCTTTACTTGAGACAATTCCAAGAGATGGATTGTCTTCTACAAAACCTGCAAACATTCAAATTTTCAGCATTAAACTCACAAGACCCAGTGGTCTTGTTTGATGACTCAATCACCAAATATTTCTCTTGTTGTTTTAATTCTCTTTCAGGACTCAAAATTCCTTCACTAGTCTTCTTCTCAGCTTTCTCAAGCATAACATATGAATGCTTGATATCATATTTTGCCTCTCTCTATTCTTGGCCATCATCAAAAGCCAAGTCCTCCTTGTTTTTAGCTTTCACAGTGGGCTAGAAATCATTTCTTTCACTTAGCAATGCATGTGCATGTATATGAGACTTAGTTGTCTCATTTTCTTCTTGAACAGAATTCAGAGTTTGTCCTCCCCCTTCATCCTTTATGACAAATCAGAAAATTTTCCTTCTTTACCAATTTCACCTGCAAATATACAATAATCATTTTTCTCAAAACCATAAGGATCCATAGCCTCTCTTGTTGTCTCAAACATCAGCTCTTTCCGTTGGTTTCCATCCTTCCAAGGATCCATGAAACCATCAGCTAGTATCATGTCTTCATCTTCATTACTATTATCACCAAGAATAGACCCTTTCTCAGGTTCACATAAGTAAACCTCTTCCTTAGCACACATCCTATGTTGTAACTCAGATCCTCTGAGTTCTTCTTCTAGCTGAATTCTTGTGTCATATCTCAGCCTTCTCTGCAACTGAATCCAATGACCTTTCTGTAGATACCACACCAAGCGTTTATATGATTAGTCTTTTACTAGCATCTTTGTTGATTTATTTCTCCTAATTATGACTCCTTTGTGAACCTTTCAGATAACCATCAGTGGTCATCTCTTCTTCTTCCCTCTCTGGAATCATTCTAATCCACCTTGTGAGTTGCAACAAACCTCTTTCATCTTTGAAACAAGTGTAGTACTTGTCTCCAGTTCATATGCAAGAACTTTCTTTCATACTCTACTGCTCTGAGTAATGCTTCTTCTTCTTGAGAATTCAACCTATGCTACCTCTTCATCTATAGCCCATGCCATTTCAATTTCTTCCTCATAATCCATCCACACCCCTAGTCTTCATCACTCCTCTATAGCAACTCCATCAATAGATCAAGATGGGCTCTCATCTCAGCTATTTCTCTCTTATATTCTTCATCAGTCATCTGCTTCCATATGTCATTTGTCTTAGCATCTTCCTTATTCACTTTGTGGTTGCCTCCTGAACCTCTACTATGAATTTCAATAGTCATATTCTTGAGTTCTTTCACCCTTTATGAGATGCACTATCCCCTGCAGTAACAGTTGTTGCTGCTACAACTTACCTCACCAAAATTTCTCTGTGTTTGGTATTTTGGTGAGTATGGGTCCTCAATATAGAACCCTCCTTGAGCACTCCTCTATGCTCCTTCTAGGCTCACCCTCATAACTCATATTCACTTGAGAAAACTAATTTCCTCTTATATTTCAACCTCAGTTGAAATACTAGGTTCTGACCACACTTCTTTTTCTTCCTAGAAAACCCTTTCTAGCTCCTTCATCACTGCCCTTAAAGGTTGTAATCTTCTTGCTGAGATGTTTTCACTCCTGCTGCTACTTATTGTATGTGATACTACTTTATCCATGTTTTTTTAGCTCTTATGATTTTTCATAAGCCTTCAGTTCACAGTATTACCTCTTAAGATTCACTTGATTAGAATCAATGAGCAATCTTTCTCAACTTTTCTTAGTTCAAATACCTTCACACTGCCTCTCATATCTTGTTTCTCTGATACCAATTCATGTAGTCGTAACTGAAATTTAACATATACTCGTGGACTTGTGGGTTAGGACCCACATAAACTTCTTATACACAGCGGAATTACATTTCAGAGTTAAATAACACACATACCTGCACAATCAAACAACGCTTCCTTAAACAACCCCAGCGGATTACTTTACGCAAACTACACCCAAACCCAATACAAACGTAAACACGTGGGTTTCTTACCTAGAGGTTCCCACAACACTCTCTGCCAATCGCAATACATCATAACCGCTCGCCCACAAACTTAACTCCTTACCAAATGCGCTAAACCACAAAATCTGTGAAGTGTGCTATTGCGCCCTGTCGACACATGGCCTTCCCTCATCGCATCGCAATTTTCAAGTCTTATCGCATCGCACTGCAAACAACTTACGTTGTGGACTCATAAATGGTAACCTCTAACTTTTGTGAAATGAAAAAATGTGATTCAGTGTCCATCGTATATCTGTTGCACGATCCAACGGTCCACGTCTTCTCCCCCATCTCATCGCATCTCATATTGTATGGTTCATGAAGTCATCACAGTCGTCCATATTTCATCTTCGGATCTGCAATTTAATCGCAGTCGTCCTCTCAACCTTCACAACTCTTCTCGCCACTTTTGCCTGCTCTAATCTCCGTCATCAATCCTTAAACCTTTGACTCTGCATTTTAATCCTCGCTATCGATTCCTCTTTAGGAATTCTTCTAAGTATTATGTTATTTGTTCGATTCCTCTTCTTTCATATGTCATTGCTCTACAATATGGCTTCCTCCACATTAATCCTTCTTTCTTCTTTAACGCTATCTCTCCTAAAAGTTATTCACCCTATATATGCGTGGATCCCTCCTGAGTTTGTTCTTCGTCTCTCATCACTCGATCTCTACCCTAGCTTTGTCTGTGTGAAGTTCATAGGAACTTCATCCTCTTGCTCAATCTATCTATTCATTAACAGAAACAATATGCACATATAATACTACACAGATATAACCAAAGTGCAATGCTTGAATTCGGCAGGGAAATAAAACTAACGGGTTAGAACAGAAAGCCTGATCGAAATCCAAAACACTTGGAAATAATTTATAAATGAAAATACACATAACCAAGCCCTGGGATGGGTGGCTTTTATATTTATTCCTACTCTTTTTTCAACCCTCTTTCACACTTATTTCCCTTTCATTCTCTCTCTTTTTCTCTATGGAAGGCAGAACCCCACAATGGTGGATTTGGTTTTGTTTTATGCCTTTCCCAAAATCCCCATATGGTTGAGAAACTGTTATTCAATTTCAGAACAGTTTATTCAACTAAATGCCTAACTAATCCTAATCTAACTATTCTTTTAACCTACAAATTACAATGGCTATGTTAGCCCAAATTAACTTTAAACAAATACTTTAAAACTAAAGTCTTCAAATTATTAGGACTGCTAGTCCTCTTCCCAAGCCACAACATGTGACCGGCTTGTCACATTGTTGGCTCTACCTTAATGCTCCTGCATCAATTTTCATAAATAAATATGTCAAAATACCTTTTTTCCTTTTTAATGTCTTAGTCATTTCCTTTTCCAATTTCCCTTTATCCATAAACACATCGAGTGATGCCCAATAGGATACCTTTTCCCAACATTATTCTTGGAATAAGTGTCCATTAATCATGGTATTGTTTTGCCTTTATTAACTCTTATTGCATGAAATTTTAACCTGGGTCAGTTACACAGAAAATATTTTTTTTTCATGAGAACCAAGTCTCTAATGGCAATACAACCAACCAAATATTTGATCTCCTAACAAAATCTTCAATGGTGTGTGTGGTTAAATATTCTTTAGAACTTGAATACACCTTTTTGAAATCATGGAATTCTTAGAAGATATGACATTGTTAAAAATAGGAACTAAGAACGTAAAATAAGGAGCATCTTGGTTAGTCATATTCTTAATAAATGATATTGGAATTAGAAACCAATGACAAAACCTGAAATTAATTAAGGTGTTAATCGACATTAATTATATTCTCAATAGAGGAGCATTAAGCATCCTATGTATTTTAATTTTTAGAGGATTACTTTTATTGGAGATTAATGTATTAGTAGTAAGATGTTATTAGGATTATGAACAATGGGGCCAATACTCTTCTTCTATCATGAACTATATACCACGAACTTCACTATTACCATGACCATGTGAAACTAGATAAAACTTAAACACACTCACGGTCCTTACCTACCTATAAACATATTGATGTGATATATTTTAAACAACTCAAATTTAAGTGAGGGATCTTAGTTCTAAAATTTACCGAAACCTTGATTGACTAGAATTAGTTACTTTTAAGTGTCATGGGTTATCATTCTTGTTGTCATTGTTCTCAAATATTTGAGAAATGGTGAGTCAACTCGTTGACTTCACTACAATCATGTAAATCAAATTTCTAAAATATTTATAAATCAACAATAGAGTTACGTGAAGCTAAAGTTAGTTCTACCACTGTATAAATTAAGAAAGAATCTACAGTCTCCTTAAAATATATTGCCAAAAAAATATGGCCTTGGATGTTAGACTATAGTGCCTAGGCAAGCCAATAATTAGTTCATCTAGTGACCATGTTCATTTCAAATAGTAAATATTGTAGGAGTATCTATAGAAAATCTCTATTAGATAACAATGGAGGATGCCTAATGTTAGTTAATGATAACTATGACAAATGGGCATATACAAATCTCTATGTGAGCTTACAACTCACTATAGCTAGCTCATCGGGAAAGGAAGCATTAGAAAAGACCAACTCTAACACCCTTGTTTTGATCAAAACCTAGGGAGCAAACATAAAGAAAAAAAAGTGGTTTAAGCAACGATGTTTGATAAGGTACCCATATACAAACTCTCATAAGTAGAAAAAAGGAGAAAAACCCATAGGAAAAAACACTCATTTCCAAAAGAGAGAAATATGGTGTTTCTCAAATAAGTATGGTGTTGAACTTATAGATCCCACAATGATCCACTAAATGGTAGGAATTGAGGCCCACTCTATTTAGGAAATACCAATCTATGAAGATGAGAGCCATGAAACATCAATGAGGTTGGTTGATCTCTAAAGTAGAAAATGTTGTTGAGGCACAAGAGCGATAAATAATGTCAACTTTCCCATAAATTCTTTAGAGAAAAAAGGCATTGGTAAATAACCAAGACAAAGACTTCAAACAACAAACCTCCATAACTCGTTGATTATTTCACTACTCTAACTTGCAAATTTGATTCTTCAAAATTATATTTTCTGAGTCAGACAATGACTCAACTTCCTCCTTCAAATCATCAAGGAGGTCAATCTTTTCCTGGAACTCATTTGTTAGATTATAAAACTTTCCCATGATTGACTTCAGCTTGTCAACCTTCTTGATTTTTTGAGTGAGAGTGCTCTAGAAGTGATTCTTAAATGTGGCATTTTGTATTTTTGCAAGACAACAACGATGCACTACAAATGAAGAACCTATGTTGTGAAGTTGTTCCATCACCTCCTCACAAAGCTATTGCAATATTTTACCCATTGTGATCATTTTTTCACAACATAGGTTGATTGTGTATTTCCAATAACCCAATATAAAAACTATACATAAATTTCACTAGAGAATCAACAACAACGATGCACTACAAATGAAGAACCTATGTTGTGAAGTTGTTCCATCACCTCCTCACAAAGCTATTGCAATATTTTACCCATTGTGATCATTTTTTCACAACATAGGTTGATTGTGTATTTCCAATAACCCAATATAAAAACTATACATAAATTTCACTAGAGAATCAACTCAAAACATATACGGATCATTTTGATCCACCCACAATGTGAATGAGATATTAGTTAGAGAGACACCATAGCTTAAAGGTAGATGAATTATAGGAATAGGTCTCATAAACATTAAATAATATTTATTTGTAATCTTATGTGGTGATCATAATTTGAAGAAATGGAGTTGAGAAATTGATCCACATAATTATTTGTAATCAAGGTTTTTGAGTCGAGAACATAACCCATCATTAAGACAATATGTTTGAGAAAAAAAAGAGAGAAACCAATGAGCCTTGTTCTCTTCTCTACTTCTCTCAAACATATCGTCATCATGATGGGTCCTTTTCTGGACTCAAAATGTCTACTATAAATGACTGGATCAATTTCCAAACTCAATTTCTTCGAACATTAAATAAATTGTTTTTGTTATGGCACGGGGCCCAAAATAACATCAACCATTTTATAAAAATACAAATTTTAATGACATAGAAAAGCTTCGTAATGGATCTTGAGGCCTATAGATACCATATAAAAAATTTCGCAGAATGGATGCAGGTTCGCAGAAAGAACTATTGTTGAAACTTGAAATGCAAGTTTTCATATCATGTTTGTTGAAAGTGTAGTTTTTCAAGGTTAATGATTATCCATGTTAAACCTATTGTTGAAATTGTTAAGCTTTGGAATAAAAAATGGATGGTAAAGGAATAGAAAAATTGGAACTGCGTGATTCAGTGATTTTTAAATAGGTGTGATGTAAAAGATTTGGCAAATTCATATTTTTAAATAGGGTGCAGGTGAAGATTTGCCAAATTCATATTTTTAAATAGGTGTGATGTAAAAGTTTGGAGTGGATTTGGAGATTCGGAATTTAAGGGAATAATTGGGCTGAGCAAAAATTCATATTTTTATACAGGTTTGATGTATTAGTTTTGAGTGGATTTAGATATGACCCAAAATCCCTTGGATCATAGCCAAACGGTTAGCAAAACCATAGTACAAGCACAGTTATAAACGAAACTGTGAGTTTGATTTGAAAAGAGTATGTTTTTTAAACATTATTTTAAAAAAATGTTTATATATCTAAGTGCTTTAATGTTCATATTTATAGCATAAAATAGAATATTATTATATTTCTATTATAATTGTGAGTTTCATTTGAAATTATAATTGTGAGTTTGGTTTTTTAAAACTTATATATTAAGTGGTTATAATTGTGAGTTTGATTTGAAATTAGTATGTTTTTAAAATTTATATATTTAAGTGGTTTAATATTCATTTTTACATAAGAAAATGGAATACAATTATATTTATAGATTTGAAATTAGTATGTTTTTTAAATATTTTAAAAAATATTTAGGTACACAAATGGTTTTATTTATTTTAAAATTCATATATATATATAGGATTTATGTGTTTTAAAAATTTAAAAAATTATAGATAATGTTAAAGAAGCATATGGGAAGGACAAGAGATATGAATGATAAGATTTGAATTGCATTCTATTGACACACACACACACACATATATAGATATTTATAATATATTTTTGTGACTCTTGGATTCATCTTTCAAGGTCTTTTGGATTCTTTTTAGCTATTCAACTTCCAAACCGTAACTCTTAGTGGATTAGGTGTCCAACATTTCCCCCCTTAACCCAAAGGGATATATACGAGTTCAAAAAGAGAGCTATAATACAAAAATACAATAATGCATGATAGGAATTGGTTGATTGTGCTCTATGAAATGATAGTATAAGGTGGGAGAACTTGATCTCAACCGATAGTGGTTTAAGGATGACCACCAACATTGGAACGCTTAGTGCAGTTCCTAGAACTCTTCCAAATCTGGCAAGAAGCTGAAATTTTCTGCTAGAGGAAGTGTCCCTAATGCTTTGAAGAAGGAGACCTTCAATCTGGAAAAGAGAGGTCTGCAACTTGCAGTGGTTTAAGGAAGGCCACCAACCAAATCAATGTTTAGTGTGATCCCCAAAACTCTTCCAAATCTAGCAAGAAGTTGAAGTCTTCTCCTAAAGGAAGTGCTCCTAAAGGCTTTGAAGAGGGAGACCTTCAACTTGGAAAAATGGAGGTTTGCAACCTGCGGTGGTTTAAGGAAGGCCACCAACCAAAGGCGTGCTTAGGGCTTTTGTGTCTCTGGATACAACTCTGAAACTAGGTATGGTTATTTTTGACCATAGGCTCAGGCAGCAGGTTCAAGTTGTGGCTCAAGCTCACTTGATTTGCCTTTGAAACTTGTAGATGACCATCAATTCTCCCCCTATCAGATACAAGGTGAGAAGATGAAGAAAACTCAAGCCTCTTGAGCATTGTGGATTATTTGTCGACATCAAAGTGTATCAAAGTATTGAGGAACTCTAATGCTTCACCAATTAGAGCCATAACAAGTGCACAAATATTACTATCAACAATCAATGTGTAATGACTGAACTCTCCTTCACAAAAAGTTTCTTTTAATTTGCAAAACAATCATTTCCTTCCATATAAAAACCATCAATACCAATGGCATACAATATATATCATTCCACATATACCATTTAAAATTCAATACATATATATGCTCTGTCATAAACTTCAAGGTGCATACGACCTTTAAAAAACTCAACATACAAATGATATATATGGTCATTATATGATATATGTGTGCACCATATGTCACAACCTTCATATGACATTCACAACTTTAACCAAAACTTCAATGAATTCTCCAAAAAAATCAACGCACTCTCCAACCAGCATATAAGCGAACATTAGCATTTGCAACCACTATACCATTGATATACCATGCAATAATGATATTAATTCTTGAAAAATTATATCAACGCAGCATAGCATACACTCCATGGCCTTTATATATAGAGAGAGAGCACATAACATATCCAAATCAAAGCACAAGCCTTGAACATGCAAAGGAGCACACAGTCTCTTCGATCTCCGAAATATATATCTCATCCTTTGAAGAATGGGTTTTTAAAAACACCAAACCAGATTTTCATACACGACTTCTCAAATGCCATTGTAGTCTTCAACTGCACAGATCAACTGCAACATTTAACGTGGTCACAAACATGGTCCCAGTCATTCAATGCACACCACGCTAGCACAATGTGCTCACTTGACATGCTAGAGCACCAATGGGAAGCATATTCGCTAACATGTGTTGGTTCTAAAATCATCTTGTCGCTTGCTTTTCCAAAATGTTTTGTCCATTTGTTTTTTGCTTGCTCTCTGTTATGGCAGCAAGGGGTTTTTCTTCATGTCTAGCAGTATCTGCACTGGGAACCTTCATCCCTTCAGTAAGCTCTATAGTTCCTTTTTCGGCCTGATGAAGGGTTTCCTAAATTTGGTCATGGTTGATTCGATCTATTTTCTCTTCTCCTCTACAATTCAAGTTTGCTTAACAAAATCGGATTAAGGATGGTTTCCTTTGCAAGATGTCTGTGGGTGTACATAAGACAATAAGTTATGTTGCAAGTCATTCAAAAGGGCGCACACTATTGCTTGGATACGTGGAACAAAACGATTGTCATGGAAGTCTTCCTTGCAAGGTGCACAGAAAATGAAAACAAACACACAACATGGGTGCAATCGTTTTCAGAGCCTATGACAGTGTAGACATTTTATTTATTTATTTAAGCTTGGAAAAATTGTGTACGTTGGGAAGAACTGCAGAAAAATAACGAAAATTATTCAAGACTGCACATAAGCATATATGAGAGGGGTGGTGAGGCAGAGATGATGGTTAAAATAGTGCACAAAGAGTCGACGGTCGAATGGTAGAGCACCCAGTTTGAATAATACCACACAACTAGTGGTTGGAGAAAGCTACACATTGTGGCTCTCATACCATGCTAAACAAGCACATGGAAAGGACAAGAGAAGATATGAATGATAAGACTTTAATTGCATTCTCTTAATAAATATATACCTTTATAATACATTCTTGGGACTTTTGGATTCATCTTCCAATGTTTCTTGGACTCTTTTTTTATTGTTCAACTTCCACATTATAACCCTTTGCTAATTAAGTGTCCATGAGATAATATTTTTAATTTCGAATATATTTCAATTTTTTTTTCGAACTTATTTGTTTTAATTTATTTATTCTATTAAATGTTTTAGGTTTCAAAGTTTATTAATGAACTATATAAAATAATCCTTGTATGTTAAGGGTTGAAGATGTAAATATTCTTGTGCCACAATTTCCTAAACTACACTATAGTCTTGTAAGTCAAAATCACACCAACAAACCAAACAAAAATAATATATTATTTTTAACAATATTTTAAAAATATTTTTAATTTATGTTTATTTTTATATTATTTGAATCCCCATTATGTTCATCTTTATTTTATCGATTAAAATTCATGAAACTTTATATTTATTAAATCATCTTGAAGGAGTCAAATTTGTTAGGTCAATATTGTGGTTTCTAGTATGTGGTGTTCAAACTCATGGTATTAAGTTGTGGTATTACATGTATTTAAATACTTTAAAATGATTTAGGATTTTCCATTGTAATGTGTTGGAGTTGAGGAAGAAGAAGGCTCACTTGGTCGAGGCCAAGTATTTTACAAGGTAAACCATGGTGTACATGGTTTATTATTATTTTTGTTATGTGTAATTTCATATTAATTATTACGCTTATATTTTTAATCTCTAACATCATAGTGAATCCTAATGAACCATCACAAATTACATATGTAATTTGCATCACTCTTATTGCAATAAATTCCTGCATATTATAAATTGAAATGAACTTGTTGACTCTTTCATTTTTTGGATAGTTGATCCAGGGGGATATTGGTGGCCACCCTCATATTCCACTTGGACCCCCACCATTGTTTCTTTCATTTTTTCAGTTTCCTTAATTGTAGCAAAATTTACTATTTTTGGCAGTTTTTCGGTTTTTCGGGTCCTAAACTTTCGGAGCCGTTTTGAGGCCTTAAACAACGTTTTTTGGGCATGAAACCTAGCAAATATGAGTCCCTTCCAAACTCAACATTTGTTGTCAGTAATTTTAGTCCTCGGATAGATCTTTCTAATGATGTATCATGTGTGTCAAACGGAAATAGTAAGCCAAGGTTACGACCCTGAGAAATTGATGTAGCAATTTACCCTGATAGGGCTCATAGTCTGGTGTTTCATCTCATAGGGTTAGGTTTTTGGATGTTTATGGTTTTTTGTTATTTTTCAATAATATATAGACCTTCGAGCCTCATTGTAACACAGAGCTCAGAGGCCTATAGCCACCACATATCTTCTCAAAGATAAGCTACCAACGCCCTAGCTATTTTATTTCCATTCAGCCTCTAAAGAAATTTCAGTTCTTTGATATTAATGAAATGAAGTGTTATTTCCGTTGCATCTTGTTATTTATTGATATACATGTATTATGTTGTGTTCCTGCTATTTCTCGATCCTTCTTTGCATGTCCCCAATGAGGTCGGGGTATAAGGAGTTGGGACTCGATCTCGTTGAACCTTTGCAAGATCAACCTCGCAAACCCTGATGGTCGCCCATGGGGGACGAAAAGAAAAACGAGAGAGCAGGAGATCCTATCAAAATATTACTCGAGGAGGCCCTTGAAAAACAAAGAAACGTGATGATGAATAAACTTTACCAAGATCCTTCAACAGATGCCCACTGGCAGCACATCTGCATCCAGCAGCCACTCTAGAGGCGCAACCCCTTTTAAGGTACAAGTAAACTATCACATTCCCATATTTGATGTCCAAATAGATGCAGACATTGTAGATAGATGGTTGAATCTATTAGAAGGATATTTCTTGGTCCATGAATTTTCTGACTGGGAGAAGATTATTTTTGCACTCCTCAAAGCCGCCTCCCCATGTCAAGGACTAGTGGGAAACCTTCTATGAGAAAAAGGACGAGGGAGAACCCTCACTGTTCTCAGTCGTACCCACTTGGAATTCTTTCTGAGATGCCATCAAGGCAAAATATTATCCCGTGGGGAGCTATGAGGACAAGTACATACAATGGACTATGCTGTGAAAGAAAAGGGATCAAGATGTGCATGAGATTTCGAATCTATTCCATACCCTGTGCACAAAGTTGGGTATCAAAGCTTCGAAGAAACATTTGGTGCTAAAGTACCGCAATTTTCTACATAGATACATTCAAGATGAAATTGAGTTCCTCAGCATCTCCTCGCTTGCTATGGCATACCAGTATGCTGCCAAGATTGAGCAGAAATTCAAACAGAAGAAGCGAGACTTTGGATCTATGAATAAAAAGAAAGTGAAAGGTGCCCCCACACTGCAGAACAGAGGGAAAAGCCAAGGCATGGCGTCCCAAGTCAACATGCCAAAGCTGCAAGTAAAGAACAACACTGCGAAGTCGAAGAAGGACATAAGAAAGTGGTGTGAGTTCCATAAGAGCTTCAGTCACAACACAAGTGAGTGTTGGTCCAAGCAGTCACTGGTGGCCGAGATGAAGGCTTTTGAATCAGATGCATGCTCTGACTCTGAATCAGAACCCAAGAAGGGGAATGAAAAAATGAAGCAAATTATCAATGCAGAGCCCAACACCACAGTTGCCACCACGAAGATCCAAAAGGAAGAACCGGAAGATCCAGAGGAGGAGGAGTGTATCTTCCACTCCCAGATGTGGGTAAAGGGTTCCCCGCTATAGTTCATTGTCGACATTGGGAGCCAAAATAACCACATTTTAGCAGAGTTCGTGAAGCGGTTGGGCTTGCCGACCACAGCACACCCACAGTCGTACACCATCGGGTGTCTTCCCCAAGGACGAGATCTCCACATCATATAGTAGTGTCGCCTTCCCTAAAACATCAAGCCCTTCACCGATGAGGTATTATGTGACATTGCACCTCTTGATGTTTGTGATGTATTATTAGGCCAACCATACTTGTGGAAGTGACATGTTGTGTATGAGTCCCAACCTCGTGTTGTTATTATTACTTTGCGCAATAAGTTGTACAGGATACCAGAGGTACCACCTCCTGTTGTTATCTCTTTGGTTATTGCAAAACAATGCAGTAAGCTCATTTCCAAAACTGGGAAAAAAAAATTCCTGATGATCTGCCCTCAAGGCAAGAATAATACTGTGGTCATGACCTCTAGATAGGGCTCCTCCTCACGACAATAGAAAATGGAAAAGGTCATGGAGGAGTACAGGGACATCTTCACCTCACCCGCAGGGGTGTCGATGCACTGTCAGGTCAAGCACCCCATCGATCTGACCCTAGGTGCACCACTACCCAATGGACCGATCTATCGGCGCTCTGTTCTAGAGAACAATGAAATCAAGAGGCAGATTCAAGAGTTGTTGCAGAAAGGTCACATCCAGCCAATTTCATCACCTTGTAGGAGCCCGATAGTGTTAGTGCAGAAGAATGATGGGACTTGGAGACTCTATATTGACTATCAAGCATTGAACAATATCACTGTCCAGAATAAGTACCCGATCCCACGGATTGATGACCTTTTGGACCAACTCAAAGGGGCGAAATATTTCAGCAAGATCGACTTGAATTCCAGGTATCACCAAGTACCAATCGAACCATCTGATGTGTGGAAGATTGCATTCAAAGCCAAGGAGGGCCTTTTTGAATGGTTGGTCATGTCTTTCGAGTTGTCGAATGCTCCCGAAACATTCACGAGGTTGATGGACGACATCTTGTAGCAATTCACCAATTCATTTGTAGTAGTGTACTTGGATGACATCCTGATCTTCATCCAGACTTGGGAAGAGCACCTCCACCACATCCGACGGGTCCTCCAAACACTGTAGAAACACAAGTTGTGTGCCAATTTGGAGAAGTACACTTTTGGTATGACCCAGGTTCAGTATCTAGGATACATTATGATGAGCGGGGGGTGCATGTGGATCCAATCAAGATCCAAGTCATTTAGGATTACCCAGCCCCAACCACTCTAATAGAGCTTTGCAGCTTTCTGGGTCTTGTTAATTTCTACCGCAAGTTCGTGTTGGGATTCTCTCACATCACTTGGCCCTTGAATCAAGTCACCAAGGGAGGAGCGAAAGAAAATTTCTTTTGGTCATAATCTCAACAAAAGGCGTTCATATAATTGAAACATCATCTCTGCTCTGCCCCAGTTCTCACATTATTAGACTTGAAACAACCATTTGAGATCGAGAAAAATGCCTCTAATTATGCTAATGAGGCAGTTCTTACTCAACAGGGGCATCTAGTGGCATATCACAGTGAGCCATTGTCTGACATAGTCCAGAAGTATCCCACTTATGAAAAAGAGATGTATTCCATTGTGCAAGCTTTCCGACAATGGAAGCATTACATTTTGGGGAAGAAAATTATCATCCACACAGACCACCAACCCCTGCAGTTCATACAGACACAAGGGAAGTTACAAAATGATCGCCATCAAAATTTTTCCACACATCTGCAACAGTTTCATTTGAACATTAAGTACAATAAGGATAGCACCAATAATTTTGCAGACTGCCTCAGCCGACCCTCGATCAGGGCGATAACCACCGTGCTCAACTTTTGTGGGCATGAGACTTCTGATTGGCCGCTTCTCTACAAGAGCGATCCAGAATTCGGCCACACATACAAGACGCTCTTGGAGGGTAATCGAGTTCCAAATTTTCACCTCCAAGATGCACTGTTATGTCACCTAGGACACCTTTGTGTTCCTTCAAGCGAGCATGCCAAGATGATTTGGGAAGCACACTATAGTCGGGTCGTTGAGCATTTCGGGGTTGAGGAAATAGTGACAGTACTATAGAAGTATTTCTATTAGCCAAACCTTTGACATGATGTCGGTAAGTATATCATATCTTGCATTGCCTGTGCCATTGCCAAACCGAACATCAAGAAGTAAGGCCTCTATACTCCATTGCCTACCCCTAGTTGACCTTGGGAATCCATATTCATGGATTACATGTCGGGCCTTGCTTCTACTAAGCATGGAAATGACTATGCTTTCGTGGTCATCGACAGATTCTCGAAGATGGCCATTATGAAGGCCTGCAAAAATAATATCACAGCAGAAGCCATTGCTAAACTCTTCTTTGAACAAGTGTGGGTACACTTTGGGATCCCACATTCTATCATCTCAAATCAAGATAGAAGGTTCCTCGGTACATTTTGGTCCAGCCTCTGGTCAATGCTAGACACCAAGCTCACCAAGTCCACAACTTTCCATCCCCAAACTGATGGCCAGACAGAAGTCATTAACAAGATGATCATACAAATTCTGCACATGTACAACTCAAAGCATCCACACACATAGGATGAGAGCATCCCCTATGTACAACATAGTTATAATAGGGCCCTCCATAGCTCAACTGACCACAACCCCTTTCAAGTGGGCTTTGGATTCCAGCCACTATGTCCCATTGACATAGCCATGCCATTTGCAACTACTTAGGCTGATTCGGATCATGTCCAGTCTAACACTGCCAAGGCGAATAGCTTCATTGAGTGCATTCATCACATCCGCCAATAGGTTCATGACATATTGGACAGAGCCAATGTTAAGTACAAGCAGCGACATGATCATCATTGGGTGCAACACAACTTCCATGTGGGTGACAAAGTGTGGCTACATTTGCAGAAGGAGTGCCTCACTGGACCCCATCGCAAGTTGCGCCTGCTCCGATATGGGCCATACACCATCACCAAGGTTGTAGGGGAAAATTCCTTCGAGCTTAGTATTCCACCATTCCTTGGTCTGCACCCAGTGTTCAATGTGGACCGCCTTCGACCCTACTTTCCACCTCTACTGGAAACATCCGACATGGAAAAACAACTCACACCAACAGAGTTAAACCTAGATTGCATGGAACAAGCCACAATTGATCGAATAATGGACACACGGATCAAGAATGCCCACCCGCATAGGATCCATATATATCAAGTTGTCAAAGCAGGCCAACTCCTTCACCAGGGAAAGTGGCTAACCAAGGACCAAGTTCAGCAAAAGTTTCCTCATCTCATGGACGAACTCAACGCAATGGAGACCATTGCTTCCTAAGTGGGGAGGAATGATCCAGGTGGATATTGGTGGCCACTCGTCTATTCCACTTAGACCCCCACCATTGTTTCTTTCAGTTTTTCAGTTTCCTTAATTGTAGCAAAATTTTCTATTTTTTGCAGATTTTTGGGTCCTGGACTTCCTGGATGATGTCACAATTTTTTCAAACTCTGATGAAGAACATCTACAGCATTTGCAAAAAGCCTTCTTGAAGTGTAGGAAATATGGTTTATCGCTAAATCCTAAAAAATATTTGTTTGCTCTGGAGGAGGGTAAACTGCTGGGACATATTGTTTCTAAACAAGGAGTGAAAATTGATCCAACGAGAGTCGAAGCAATACAGTCAATTCCATTGCCCAGAAGTAAGAAATATATTCAAAGATTCCTTGGGAAAATTAATTTTCTGAGAAGATTTGTTCCTAATTACGCAGAGATTGTCAAGAAAATAACAGACATGTTGAAAAAGGATGCAGAGGTAAAGTGGGACAAAGAAGCAAGAGAATCTTTTCAAAGAATTAAAGAAGCTCTAAAGGAAGCACATGTTCTAATAAGTCTATATTATCTGAAGCCATTTCAAATTTTCTCATTTGCGTCTTCCTCAACAATTGATGTTGTGTTATTACAGAGAAATGAAGAAAAATGTGAACAACCTGTAGCATATTTCAGTAAGGTGCTCCGATATGCAGAGTTGAAGTATAATATATGGGAGAAACAAGTATATGCTCTGGTGAAAGCATTAAAAGCATTCAGAACCTATGTTCTTCATTCCCAGATTTTAGCATATGTACCCTAAATGACGTTTTTTGGGCATGAAACCTCTGGAAAACATGAGTCAGTTCTAAACTTGATGTGTGTAGTCAGAAATTGTAGTCCTCAGATAGATATTTCTAACGATTTATCATGTGCGTCAGACGGATATAGTATGCCAAATTTACGACACTAGGAAATTGATGTACCAATTTACCTCGACGGGGCCCATAGTCTGATGTTTCATCTCCTAGGGTTAGGTTTTTGGATATTTAGAGTTTTCCATTATTTGTCAATAATATATAGGCCTTCGAGCCTCATTATAACACAGAGTTCAGAGGCCTGTAGACGCCACATCTCTTCTCAGAGATAAGCTACCAACGCCCTAGCTAGTTTATTTTCCATTCTGTCTGTAAACAAATTTCAATTCTTTGATATTAATGAAATGAAGTGTTATTTATGTTTCATCTTGGTATTTATGGTTATATGTGTATTTTGTTATGTTCCTACATAAATTCGGATCAATATTTTTGGAAAGATGAAAGGTTGAGGATGTGCACATTGAAATCAATGCACAAAGAGTTAAAATAATGAAATGGAAGTTAGTTATAAATGGATACAAGTTGAGGAATGTAATTAATATTAATTCAGGTAATTATTAACATGATCAACATTATCATTTTGTAATTAGATTGACATAGTTAATTTTAGTCATTATATCTTGTCAAAAATCTTTAAAAGCTAGAGAAAATGAATTAGTAGGGTATAGTCATTATTGTTATCATGCTTAGATCAATATAGCTATGGATAGGGTTGTTGGTTCATATTTATTATGGATATATGTATTGTGTGACCAATTGTATCCGGGTGTCTATATGTTATGCTATTGTGGAACCTTATTATAAGCTATATAATTGAATGAATGAATAAGTTTTTAGAGTCCCCCTTTCAAAAAAAAATTGTCTGGGCTTAATATTATTATATATATCATATAATTATGTGACATACCTTTTAGGTATTCCAAATTTTAAGTAATGTGTGGTTGATAGGAAATGATGGTTTCCTTTCATGGTTATTATGTTTAAATTTGTGTTTTACTGGTATAAATTAAGTGCATAAATTTGGTAGATTACCATAAATGGGTTGCAAAAGTCTTACAATGTTTCCTTTGATCTTTACACCCTCAAGTGAGACATTTTTTTCCATTTGAGAAGATTGAATATGTAAATGAATATATAGTATAATGGAACTTTCATAGGTGTTGCATGGGATATTGGTATCCATTAAATACCAACAAATGTTTTTATTTTTTATACTAATTTTTTTGGGGGAAGATATATGTAACATGAATAGTAGGATTTATAAATATATGATCTAAGATTTGCAAGACAAACAGTTTTGGGAATTTTTTGCTTAGGAAGCTGAGATATTGGAATGGAACCCTCAAATGTGTTAGGAGTTTTTTTTATGATGGTCTTACTAACCATCTATGCTTTAATCCCTTGAGTATAAAAATTAACAAAAAATAACCATACATTGGACTATTCAAAAAAAATTTGCATTACAATGGTGGGATCATTATATTACTCATGAAGCAAAGTTCCAAGTAGAAATAACAAGGGCACATTATAGAATTTGAGGTGGAAAACTACCAATCCCTCTCCAAAGTGGAAGTGAAGTTCAAGAAGGAAGGTTAGGTAGACTATTGTGCTAAATCTTTATTTGAATCAAGGTGTTCCTCGTAGAAGAAGGTATTTTACCCTTTACTTTTGTTAATATGGCTAAGTCGATCCCTTGTGTAGAGAGATGGCTAGAATGGAGTTGGTGAGTTATGAAAGTTAAGGAACTAGGATACTTGGGTGGGTGAGGGAATCATGCAAGAGGATCAAAATCTAGTGAGAGGTTCAAATAAATTATGAGTAGATCAATAATGAATTAGTGGTGGATTAATAAAATGTATTTTTTAAGGAAGAAAATTGAGAAACTACAAAGGGAAATTAGTGTATAATGTTGGAGTGAAGGGAACTTTGAAGTGTTGAAAAATTATGAAGACAAGGAAATCTTGCTAGCTCATGGATAATGTAACAAACCTCTCCCCTTACCCAGGGTAAACATGAGATGAGGGGTTTCTATGATAAGACTCAACCTCCTAGATGACCTTAAGGAAATGGAGTCGACAAAACAGACCTTACTGACTTCCCTCAGGTGCCTCAGGACCCTCCAGGAGTAACCCAACCCCTCCAGGAGCCCATTCCCTAGTCCAACTTAATGTTTCCCTGATCTAGAGCCCTAGACACTCCATTTCCAATCCCTCCATGGGACTAGAAACCCCAAGTCGCTCCCATAGGCCTGCTTCCATGCGACTATGGAATTTTTTTCTCAGTTTTTCCAACGAATGCAAAATTTAAGGCTATTTTTCAGGGTTGGGGCTAAGCATCTACCTAGAAATCATATAAATTTCACATCTCATAACATACATTACGACAATGATTATACACCAAAACTGAAACCAAGAATAGACCTGACCATCCCCAACCGGGACTGAAATTCCGTCAAACACTTGGTAGATAAGCAACCTACAGGTTATGAATGCAATTTTGAGCATATGGGACTGAAAACTCATATGAGACATAAAAATAAGGATCACCACCCTATCCCATTAGTTGTCTTAACATCAATTAGGTCTTACATCCATTATTCTTTCAGTTACAAGTAAAACATGAAAAGTTCCATGACTAAAAGAAATCATATATCCATGCTTATGAATAGCACATAAACATATAAATAACCATAAGATAACAACCATTAAAGCCACATAATAACAAGTACATTTACCAATAAAAAGCAAGATAACTTAGCTTTGATTAAACATAGGCAAGAACCAACCAAGTTTGGGACTTCCACATACCACCCGACCATAGACATGATTGAGCCAAATCTTTCTTTCATCTAGTCACCCTCGTGCCATACTCCAAGCATGAATGTGAGATATCATGGGATAAACCAATCCAAAACAACCAAGGGAATTCATAGGTTAAATCACCTTCACCCTCACCATACCGTGATCTCACCTAAACCAGCCCCGAGATCACAAAACCAAATGGAGCTTGGAATGCCTCAGGATTCCTTCACCATCCTTGAGGAATTTTCCTATCTCCACCCTTAGGCTTTATTGTGTATCCCGCAATTACCAGTCAAGGGATTCTTAGGCCTTTGGGAATTTTCCTGAGACCAACTCTACCCTGGATTCTGAAATCTTCCGACAATTCCAAACCTCAAAATCGAGAACAATCCCATCACACCATGACTATCTGGAAGTGACGAGGAAAGGATGAAAACCACTCTCAAAACCCGACAAAACCATGTCACCAACTACAAAATAACCAATTACCTACATGCACTTACCATGCATGTCAAAACCAGCTAGGAAAACATACATGAAATTTTTTACTTGAAAGTATTCACATTGAAGCTTGCGTGTTCCAACCTTTCTGTGGTTGATATTTCCTTTCCTTTCCTTTCCTTGTCCTTCCTTTGCTTGTTTTTCCTACCTTTTTTTGCTTGATCTCTTTCTCCTCTTGGTGCTCTTCTCCTCTCTAAGATTAATTCCAAAAATGAACTGAAAAAAGGCTACGAACTAATGCTCTGAGGTATTTTTATTGATGAGACCTATATTCTTTAACTTTATTTTATTTTCCTTCATTTTCCTACATACATGCAACCTGTGACCTTTCACCTTCCTTTTCTCCTAATTTCCTTTATTTTCATAAATAAATGTGCCAAAATATGTTTTCTCCTTTTCAAAGCCTTAGCCACTGCCTTTTCCAATTTTCCCTTAGCCATAAACACATTAAGAGATGCCCATTAGGATATCTTTCCCAGCATTCAGCTTGGAATAAGTGTCCCTTAACCGTGGTCTTAATTTTTTCTTATTAACTTTTATTACAGGATCTTTTAGCTTGGGTCTATTACAGAACCCTCCCCCTTGGGGAACACCATCCCCGGTGTTAAACCACACTTATACCTCATCAAAACCACTGAAAAGCAAACATAAATCCCATGGATATTTATAACTTAGCTCGATGTAGTATTTACAATGAATAACCTATTCAAAAGCAAAAACCATCTTGTCAACATGACAATATAACAACCATACCACTTATTGGAGCTTTATAACTTATCTCATGGAGGTATTTACAATAGAAACCACACATAAATATGTACAAATACCAAAATTTATTTGCCTCAACTAGAAAACAATGAAGGATACATATCCTGCATCTAATTTTCATCTCCCATGTAGCTTCTTCAGACCCAAAGTGCTTCCATTACACTTTAACTTGCTTGATGTCTCTATTCTGGAGCATGAGTTGTTTCTGTTGCAATATGCATTAAGGTTATGGTTGGAATTCTCCTTCTTGATTCACCTTCAATACAAACCAATCAATAACATGATCAACATCCTTTATATACCTTTTAAGCAATGAAACATGGAAAACATCATGGACTTTCATTGTTGGAGGCAGTGTAAGTCGCTAAGGCATTGGTCTACTCCTCTCAAGGATCTCAAAATGCTCACAATATTGTGGTTCCAACTTGGCACCATGGAAAATTTTAGGGGCTAATATTCACACATGGGATAATTTTACATGATTTTTTCAAAACAAAGATTCGCAAACTTCCATTTTTTCTAAAAATGGTTTGCCAAAATTTTACAATATAATTTTTTTTTACCTTAAAAATCACCAACATTATATTGAGACTATATATAAAATCATTATAAATTTGAATAATTTTACAAATATATCATTAAACATTTTATAGTTTGCATATTAGGGACTAGTGATATTCGCCAATGTTTTTAAACTTAAAAATAATTTTCCCTGCTTATTACGTGATCCAATCCTCAATGAGCTCTTCTTGGGCTTGATGCACAAATACACATGATCCAAAACCTAAAACTCCTTAAATTCCCTGTGTTGGTTTGAATAACAGGAGATATGAATAATTATGGAAGTAATATTATTGAGACATAGCAAAGTTAAAGGATTGTCAACAAAGTATGAAGGAATGGGTAAAAAATAGTTTAGCATGGATGCAACAACCCAAACTAGAGAATTGGATTTGAACTCAAAAGGAGATGTGGAATAGCCCAAACCAAAGGAATGAGTGGATTTTGAACTTAGAAATGAATTACCTGATGCTAATGGAACTAGATCAAACCCAAAAATACGTCAAGTGTCTATGAATCATAAGGTACATTTAGTAACTTATTCTACTTTATGTTTTTATTTGCTTAACAATTCAAGTGGTAGGAGTGATCAAATTAAAACATAGTACGGAGAAATTATTAATGGCAGTGGAAGACAATGGGGCACAACCAAGGAATTAGTAATCTAGTTTCTGCACCAATTCAAAATTTGACCATGCAACTAGGCCCAATTGGTTTATTTTAGCAATATTTACACATTGTGGAATTGATGGGACTCGACAAGGGTCATATCTAATATACCAAAATTTATGGGATAAGGGAGAGAAATATGAGAAATTATCTTGGTTTCTCTATTGGAAATATAAGGGAATCCCATATGCTTATGGGTTAATAGGGTTTTAAATAAATTTTAGAGGAAGGAAATTACAATAATACATAAAGTTTTTAGATTGGTGAGTAGATCTCACTCTAATTTATTTTAAATAACAATTTTTTATTAAGTTATAGCAACACAAACCAAAAAAAAAGACAATATAAAAAAATTAAAGGAAATTAGGAAAATAGTTTGGGAGATAGCATGGAAGTATGCTAAAATGTTTTGCAACCCCATGGCCAGGATTGCACTCCACATCCATGATATGCAACACAAGGAATGGTGTATTCAAGGGTTGCTTCTTTTGCCTCTATTCCCTTTAATGCAACAAAATATTATTAATCCTAGAGATGCTTTAGAGCAAGAAATATGAATTGAATTCATGACATGGTATCCTAGCAATGAAAAATTGTGGTAACTAGTCCAAGCCCAATGTAACATACACAACCCCCAATGTGACTTTAAATATTTGGGGTATCAATTATTTTTCATTTTCTCAAAACCATCTTGGACTTCCTTTATGAAGTCTCCATTGTCTTATGTTCGTCCAAAGTTTTACAATGATATAAATGTTAATTCATTTTGAGATATGAGCACAGAGTAATTTCCCTAGAAACTTTTTTCAAGTTGCACCACTTTAGCACATATAATTTACATGTGTTATCCCATCCAAATTCCATCACCACACTCTACCATGCCACATCTTATGTGGTTAACGTGTGGTGTTTCTCAACCTACATGACACCACCGCATTGCATCACCTCCACCGAATGGATAAATAAATGGAGTAAAATCATTAACACCATATATCTAGATTTGAAGTAATTGATTTCAACTTTATTTGAACTTTTATATGTCTTAAATATCATATATTTTATACATAAGTAAAATGCATTTAGATCCAGGAGGTCACATATTGTGATGCATTCCATTTTCCTCAATCCCAAATCCCTTGAAATCTCAATTATATTTGTATCTAGTGATTTGAACTTAAAAGGAATGCAAAAGAATACAGATTTAACCATAAATACAGAGATTTAGTATAAATAACACTTCATTTCATTAATATCAAATAATTGAAATATGATTACATACAAAATGGAAATAAACTATCTCGGGCAATGGTAGCTTATCACTCAGAAGATATGTAGCAGCTACATACCTCGGAATTATGTTACAATGAGGCTTCTGGGTCTTTTTATTATTGAAATACAAGGGAAAATCCTAAAAAACCAAAACTATAACCCCGGGAGATGGAACGCCAAGAGTTTGTGGGCCTCATTGGGGTTAGTTGGGTAGCCAACTTCCCGGGGTAATAAGTTGGTCATATTATCCCTGTTTGGCACATACGATACTTCATTGGAAATATATCTCTAAGTACTACAGGATTTATGGTAGGCCTTGTGGCAATGGGCCTACTATGGACCTCAAAAAACATCGTTTAGGGTGTCAAAACTGCTCTGGAAGTTCAAGACTCGAAAAAATGCTAAAATTAGTACATGTTGCTATAAACAAGGAAACTAATGAATTTGACTCTAGTTCTAGGTGGAATAGGAGGGTAGAAACTAATATCCACCTAGATATTTCCTCCCTCCTTAGGAAGAAATGGTCCCCATTGTGTTCAAATCCTCCATAAGGTGAGGAAACTTTTCTTGAACCTGGTCCTTGGTGAAGGAGTTGGCCTACTTTGACAACTCGATATAGATGGGTCCTCTATTGGCAAGTGTTATTGATCTACATGTCCATGATCTGATTAGTTGTGGCTTGTTCCATGAAGTTTGGGTTTAACTCTGTTGGCGTTATTTGTTATGTAATTTCGGATGTGTGTAGTAATGGTGGAAAGTATGGCCGATGGCGGTCCACATTGAACACAAGGTGGAAGAGAAGGAATAGTGGAATGTTGAACTTGAATACATTGTCCCCTGCAACCTTGGTGATGGTGTAAAACCCATATCAAAGTGAATGAAGCTTGCAGTAGGGCCCAGCAAGGCACTCCTTCTGTAAATGTAGCCAAACTTTTTCTCCAAATTGGAACTTGTGTGGCACCCGATGTTGATCATGTCACTTCTTGTACTTAGAATTAGCTCTGTCTAATATGTCATGGACCTGATGGAGGACGTTTTGTATGCACTCAATGAATCTTTTAGCCCTATCAGCTTCGGACTAGACATGAGTTGAATCTGCCTAAGTAGCTGCAAATGGTATGGCCACATCAATGGGACATAATGGTTGGAATCCCAACCCCACCTGAAAGGGGCTATGGTCAGTTGAGCTATGAAGAGCTTTGTTGTAGTTTTGTTGTACATAGGGGAGGCTTTCATACCTTGTGTGTGGATGCTTCAAGTTGTACATGCGCAGAATGTGTACGATCATCTTGTTGACGACCTATGTTTGGCCATTAGTTTAGGGGTGGAAATTCATGGACTTAAAGAGCTTGATTTATAGCATTGACCAGAGACTTGACCAAAATGTACTTAGGAACTTTTCTTCCCAATTTGAGATAATGGACAATGGGATCCCAAAGTGTACCCACACTCATTCAAAGAAGATATTAGCACTGGCTTCTATTTTGATATTCTTCTTGCAGTCCACCAGAATGGTCATCTTAGAGAATCTATCGATGACCATGAAAACAAATTTGTTTCCATTTTTAGTAGAAGGAATGCCTGACATGTAATCCATGGAGATGGATTCCCAAGGCCTACTAGGAGTATACAAAGGAGTATGTAGGTCTTGCTTCTTAATGGTCAGTTTGGCAATGGCACAGGAAGTGCAGGATCTTTTGTACTTCTGAACATCATGTCGAAGGTTCGGCCAATAAAAATACTTATGTAGCACTGCCACTATTTTCTTTACTCTGAAATTTCCAATGGCCTGACTGTGTTGCGCCTCCAAAATCATCTTGGCATGCTCACTTGAAGGAACACAGAGGTCCTAGGTGGCACAATAGTGTATTCTGGAGGTGAAATTTTGGAAATTTCTTGCCTTCCAGGAGCGTCTGGTATGTGTTTCTAAATTATGAATCACTCTTGTAAAGATGTGGCCACCCTGAATTCTCGTGCCCACAAGATTCGAGCACAATGGTCAGCGCCATGACTAGTGGTCGGTTGAGGAAATATGTAACATTGTTGGTGTTTCCCTTCTTGTACTTAATGTTCAAGTGAAATTTTTGTAGGTATGTGAACCATTTATGATGGCGGTTGTTCTGCAACTCCCCTTGTGTTTTTATGAAATGTAGGGGTCGGTGGTCTGTGTGGATGATCATTTCCTTCCCCAGAATGTAATGCTTCCATTTTCGGAAATCCTTCACAATGGAATACATCTCTTTGTCATAATTAGGATACTTTTAGATGGTTTCTGAAAGTGTCTCACTGCGATATGTCACTGTATTCCCTGACTGAGTAAGAAGTGCACCAATAGCATAGTCAGAGGCATATGTCTAAAACTAAAATGGTTGTTGAAGGTCTAGTAATGTGAGCATTGGTGTAGAGAAAAGGTGATGCTTCAACTCAGAAAATGCCTTTTGTTTGGATTCGAACAAAAATAAATTTGCTTTCGCTCTGCCCTTGGTGACTTGACTTAAAGGCCAAGTGATATGAGAGAACCCCAACACGAACCTATGGTAGAAACTGCCAAGACCCAGAAAGTTGCAGAGCTCTGTTAGAGTGGTTGGATTTTTCCAATCTCGAATGTCTTGTATCCTATATGGGTCCACATGTACACCTCTCTCGTCAATGATGTACCCCATATGTTGAACCTAGGTCATACCAAAAGTTCATTTATCCAAATTAGCGTACAACTTGTGTTGTTGCAGGGTTTGGAGGACATGTTGAATATGGTGGAGGTGCTCTTCCCAATTCTGGCTGAAGATCGGGATGTCATCCAAATACACCACCACAAATGAATTGGTGAAGGGTCACAATATGTCGTCCATCAGCCTCATGAAGGTTTTGGGGGAATTCATCAACTTGAAAGGAATGACCAACCATTCAAACAAGCCCTCCTTGGATTTGAAGGCAATTTTCCACATATCATAGGGTTCAATTGGTACCTGGTGATAACCAAACTTCAAGTTAATATTGCTGAAATATTTTCCCCCCTTGAGTTGGTCCAAAAGGTCATCAATCCGTGGGATTGGATACCTATTCATGATGATGATCTTTTTCAGCACCCAATAGTCAATACAAAGTCTCCAGGTCGGGTCCTTCTTCTGTACCAACATGATCAGGCTCCCACAGGGTGATGAACATGGCCTGATGTGCCCTTTCTACAATAAATCCTAAATCTGCCTCTTGATTTCATTGTTCTCAATAATAGAGCGTTGATATATTTTTTTATTGGGCAGCAGCATGCCCGGAGTCATATCGATGGAGTGCTTTACCTGGAATTCTAGAGGTACCCATGTGGGTGAGGTTAATATCTCCCTATACTCCTCCACGACCTTTTCCATCTATTTTTGTCATGTGTAGGATCCCTGTCTAGAGGTCATCACCACAATATTCTTCTTACCCTGAGGGAAAATCATAAGGAAAACAAAATCCCAGTCTGGGAAACTATATTACTGCATTGCTTTGCATTGATCAAAGATATGGTGGTAAGTGGTGCTACCTCTAATATCTTGTACAACTTATTTCGCAAAGTAATAATAATAGTGTGAGGCCCAGAATAATACATAGCATGTCGCTTCCACAAGTATGGTTGTCTTAATAATACATCACAAACTTCAATAGGAGGAACATCACACAGTACCTCATCTGTGAAGGGCTTGATGTTGTAGGGAAGGTGACATTGTTGGATGACGTGGAGATATCGTCCTTGATGAAACCACCTGATGGTGTATGGTTGTGGGTGTGATGTGGTTGGTAGGCCTAGCTACTTCATGACCCCTTCTGAAATGAGGTTCTTTTGGCTCCCACTATTGAAAATGAACTGCAGCAAAGAACCCTTCACCCACATCTATGAGTGGAAGAGGTGTTCCCCCTCCTTTGGATCTTCAGGCTCATTATTTTGTATATTATTGGTGGAAATGGTGGCATTGGGCTTTGCGTTAATAATATCCTTCTCCTTGTTATTCCCCTTGTCAAATTTTGACTCACAATTGGAACATGCATCTGATACGGAAGGCTTCAGTTTGGCCAACAGTGATTTCTTGGCCCAATGCTCACTTATGTTGTGAGTGGGGCTCTTATGAAACTCACACCATTCTCCTGTGTCCTTATTTATCTTTGTGGTGTTGTTATTTTCTTGTGACTTTGACAGGTTGTCTTGGGTCCCCCCACCTTGGATTTGTCATTTTTTTTTATGGTCGGTGCTCCTTTCCCTTACTTTGGATTCATAGATCGAAAGTCTCACTTCTTCTATTTAAACTTCTTCTTGATATTGATTGTGTATCGATAGGAAATATCGAGCGAGGACATGTCCAGGTACTCCATCTCGTCCTATATGTACTTTTGTAGGTAGTCCCAGTAATTGAGTACCAAATTTCGCTTAGAATCCTTGATACCCAACTTCGTGCAAAGGGTATGAAAAATATTTGTGAACTTTGGCACATCTTGGTCCCTTCCCTACCACAGCGTGGTCCACTCTATGTATTTATCCTCATAGCTCCCGACAGGTTAATACTAATCCTTGATGGCATCCTAGAAAGAATTCCAAGTGGGTGTTGCTAAACATAGTGAGGGAGCTCTCTTGTCCCTCTTCTCACAGTAGTTTTTCGACCAGTCTTTGATGTGGGGGGCAGCTTTAAGGAGTGCAAAAGTAATATTTTCCCGGTTGGAAAAAATATAAACTAAAAAATATTCTTCTATAAGATTTAACCATTTATCCATGGCCTCTGCATCTATTTGACCTTAAAATACAGGTGTTTCTAAGCTAACTTGTATCTTAAAGGGGGTGGCACTGAAGCTTGGGGGGGCATGTACCTCGAATTGAGTCACCATGCTGGGGGCATGCTTACTTTTTTCAAGCATAGTTTGTTTCCGTTTCAAGCTTGTGTAAAAATGAAACCGGTTTCAAGCATAGTTTATCTTTGTTTCAAGATTGTGTAAAAATGAAACCAACTTCAAGCATAGTTTCTTGATTTCAAGCTTGTGTAAAAATGAAACATTCCCCATTTTACCCCTTGTGATTGCCATCTTATCAGCCTGTTTTTGCCAGATGAGCCTTGGTTTTCTCACTCCATCGTCATTATCTGCTTGGCTGATTATATGCCTTCACTTGGTTGTTTTACGCGTTCCTGAGGAACCGATGCGATGAGTGGTCTTGTTAGCTAGACTCTCAACCTTTATTTGTTCTGAGCAGTTCCACCATTACCAGAACCAGTTGCTATCCTTTATACCACTCGTTCCTCCAGAAGGAGTCATCTTTTAGCTCTTTTCTGACTCTCTAAACATGAAAAGATTGCTGAGTCCCTTGTCATTTCGATCTCGTTAAAGTGGACACGAAACGACATCTACCCAGTATACGTTTACCCCTGTCTTTTCAAACTCTCTAAATATGAAAAGATGCTGAGTTCTTCCTTTTCAGACTTGTTAAACCCTGATGACATTGGATTTAGTCGCAATGACGGTATTCGAGTCTCTCCTTCCTAGGGCTCGTTAAATGTACTAGGATGGGCTTACACATCAAGCACATGGTATCCTCTTCAAGCTTGTGTAAAAATAAAGAGGTACTCGCCAGAAATGGTGGGGAAAATGGAACCAACATCATTGTTGTGTCAACAGTATGTCGCTCTTGAACATCGCACTTGTCTGCATTCGTGCCAGGTTGGGGATATCTCATCTCGTTTTTTCCACTTGCCTCCGTGGGTTTGGGTGATCCCTTTTGACCTTTCATCTACTCATTGCCTTGTCATCATGACCCTTGATATTTTGATTTCAAATACTGCCAAACTCACTGTCGTGCCGCCATATGTTCAAGAGAAGTTGACCTCTGCAAGTGTCAACCTTCCTTTGATTCTCATCTGATTGTGATTCACAAAGACATTATGTTCCTCTGCCTCGTGTCGATGATGTTGGAAACACTATGGCCCACCTTCGATCAAGGTCACTTCCTATCGACTTCAGCTCATTATCCAGGAAGCTGATCTAGAGACTCCCTTCCGGTACCTTGGAGCCTGCATGCCTCAATGGCAGGTTCTTCGCATTCGAGGTGGGGTTTTCATTATCGGCCTCTGATTGAGTGATTCTACAGGTGTTCGACGCCAGCTCATTGATTCACATGCCGTAGATTGTACCTATAGTACCTTGAGGGCCATTGTCATCATTGGTGGTACCTCTCGCGTCTGTTAACAGCTTTCATCATTGGCTGGTAATCAGGTGATGTTCTTGCATGTTCGACTTCAGCTCACTTGTTTGCATGCTTGAACCTGTACCTTGTTCGGGTCGAGATGGAGCGCAAGACCCTGGATTCCTGTCTGTTATAATCCAAGCTGCGATTTTTTGGATTATCATGATTAGTTACATGACTCACTGATTGGATGGCTGCGACCATACCTGAGTCTATTTACCGATCCTCACGGGATGGTTGCGTCCATGCCTTGGATCTGGATTATTGTATACTCTGTTATGGATGGTTGCATCCATACCACATATATATCATGTATCTGAGATATCAGTTGTACTTCTCTACGCAGGTTTTCCAATGGCGGTGTTTTCATTTGGACACATTCTCGTAAAGCATTTCACCCCTCTCTCTCTCTCAGGCCTCATGCTTTAGGGGGCATCTGTTACACAGCAATTTTTCACCGTCCCTGCAATTCCCCATCTGGCACAATTGGAGGGCTCATTTCATGACCTGTGAGCAGTGACATAACTTGAAACCACTTTCATGACATTCCTCTGAACATGAGCTTTCATTGCCCTGAAGACAACTCCTTGTGAAAAACCCTAAAAACACCCCTTTTTGGCATTGGCGCAGGCAGCCAGTTCAGTACCCGTGCCAATGGGGGAAATCCTTCAAAGAGGGCGCACCAATTGGCACTATGTCTCAGAGTCGCACTCGCGCTAGCCATTTTAAGGAGTGTTTTTTAAAAATAAATGGCGGAAGTTTCATCCTAACCAATTCATAAACTGGTATCTAATTCGAGTTGGGTGGTTTGACTCCGGATCTCCATGTAGAGGAAGTGGTTTTCCACCTCTCATGGAAGCTTCCTTGAGGATAGGGCCAATCTCATGATTATAGGGATCCCAACTCCCCTTCCTCCATCTATAAAAGCTTGTTCATTCCCTTTGCAAGCTAGTCTCCAAGTTCCCAAGAGCCATCAGAGCCTTATGCTGCAAGAGCCTTGATTCATTCCCTTAAGGCAAAATCCAAGCAAGGAGATTATTGTCGAGCCGTCCGAAGAGAGAGTTCTTGTCCCATCCCTGACAGGATTTTTCGAGACGTGTTCCGCTGGCGACCCTTCGAAGGAGAATTCAACGTCAGAGCTATGGTTGTATTCTTCTTTGATTGATTAATGATAAGCAACTATTGGTTATGGTTCCACTCTTGTTATTGATTATGATGATGAGTTATGTCTTCTCTAACTGACATATAGTTGCATATACTAGATTTTACGCTTGCATTTGTTTTTTTTCTTGCATGTGCAGGTGTCCGATCACGAAGACCGTGAGGATTGTGATCTGCCGGAGTTAAGGAACGGGAGCGCTACTTTCTCTACAAGCGACAGCATTGGATTCCAGGTAAGCCTTCATCGCTAGTTGGTTTATTTGCAATTAGGAACATGCGCTATATCGTGAACGATTGTTGCTAGACCCGGTCTGGGCTAGTAGGGATTGCCTCTATCCGCAGAGAGGATTTACCTCCACAACAAATTGGCGACTCCACTGGGGATGTCTAGCTTGTTGTTGTTCTGCTTTGTAAGCTACAGACGGAGCCTAAAGTTAGCTAGATAGCCTTCAAAACACTATTGCTCTGCATTAGCGAAGTAGATCAAAGCTGCTTCATTCAATCTCCGGTTTAGTTTATGAACTGAACCCTTGGAGTATTGTCTTGTCTTTTCGGTTATTTCTCGATTCTGCTTGCTTGATCGGCTCTTTTGGCTTGCTCTTTTTGTGATTTTGGCTTTTGGTTAGCCTGATCATCACTGGTCTGCTTGTTGGATTGTCTATTTTTATTTTTTTCATAGCAAACTTGACTCGCGCACTTTACAGCTTGACAGTTGCGCCCATTGGCGCAGGTTGCTTGTGTATTACCTGCGCCAATTCGTTTCTGGCGCTAGTTTCAGCCTCACAGTCACGCCAATCCTATGAGGTACTAGGGTTTGCTCTGTTCTGACCTTCCTGAGCTTGATCAGTGTGTTTGGTCCTGTTTTCTCGACTGCTTGAGTGTTCTGGAGCCCTATTTGACTGACTGTGACCTCCATCCTTTGGTTGTTTTCCCATTTCCATCGATTTTACATTCTAGCCCTAGGGCATCTAGGTGCTATTGTGTGTCGAGCCTCCCTTGGGAGTTTTTGGTTTTTATCGGTTCAGTCGACCTTGTGATTGCTTCTTTACATTCGTTTGGCAGTTGTTTGTCATTTTGTTGCGTTATTTGAGTGTTTTTTCTCTTCTTAATTCGAATTTCGCTTTGTCTCGCTTTGGGCCTGGATTACATGGTCCATTTGAGTCTTTTGGATTCTTTTGGTTTTGAAGGACTGTTTTGTCAATTTGGGGTTTGATTGCGTGTTTTTCATTGAGTGAATTTGCTTATATTTTCTCTTTTACTATCGCATCTCAAATTTCTCTTCATTAGTTTTCATTTTGTTTAGTGCACGTTGCTCCTAAACTTTGAAAATACAAAAAATCTCTTTTTCTTTTGATTAGTTAGTGCAAATTAAAATCTTTTCGGTGTTATTAGTGATTAGTGACTTTGAGAGAAATTTTTTTGGTTTACATTAGCTGCATTAGAGACTTTTTTGGTTGTTTTCTGATCATTTTATTTGTGTGAAAAATCTCTCAACTCTCTCATAAATAGCTTTCATCGAATGAAATGATATATTGTGGCATGTAGTGTGCATTTAGGAGATTTTGAGACATCACACTCGCTAGGGCCTGAAAACTGAAACGTAATTGAAGATAAACATTAAAATTTATTCAATTTACACTAAGGCAGCATTGAAACATTAACTCAACATTTAGTGGTCTAGGCTAGAGATGTGTTCTGGTGTCTTTAAACCTAGTAGCTGTCGTTCGCCTCTTGGCTTTAGACAGCACTAGTACGGACTTGTGCTCCCCATACCGTCGAGTATATAAAGGGAGACTCCACTAGGTTTCTATCCTTTATCCATAGGAAGCCAAATATGTCGCACTATATCTGTGATACACCGGACACAACATTTGGGGAGATTGCCTGCATGTACGTCAAGTCCTTGGTTGATTTCTCTTTCATTTGGAAACCAAGGTGTATATTGCAGTTCACAGTTATTTGGTACACCATTTGCCTAGTATTCCTGAGTAGTCATTTGATCTTTTCTGACTCTTTAAATTTGAAAGGATCACCAAGCACTTGTCCTTTCACGCTTGCTTCAAAACTGAAAGAGATAGAGTCACCTTTCATCCGTTTCTCAACTCTTAAAACATGAAACAGTGAAGTTTCTAAGTTTCAATGTCGTAAATAAATCACCCAAGATCACACGCCCTGTTAGTTTTTGCTTGTTGGTCGTTTGATTGTGTGCCTTGGTTCTTTTTCAGCCCGTGTGTGGTTTTGAGTTTTGATGGCAACTTTTCCGGAGTTCACCAACCAAGGAATCCCCTCCGATGGGAATCCTGGTCATTTTCCTCCTTTTGGGAATGTTGGTGCTCCTTACATGGCAACGTTGTCCCTTCTTGGGTTAACTGTTGGGTTGCCTATTTGGTTGTTCTCAACCTCTGTGGTCCGAAATGTCTCAGCTACTGTTCAATCAGTTCCTCCACCTGAGCAACATCATGTTGATTCCAAGGTGGACCTCTCCCCTTCTTTGCCTAATTCTACGTCCTCCTCTTCTACTTCGCCTGGTGAAAGTCTCGATTTGAGTAACCAGGTGGCTAAGAAGAAGAAGAAGAAGTATAATAAAAGAGAGGCTAAAGTTGCCGCTACTGTTTCTGACACACCTCCTCTCGATAAACCTTCCAACCCTCCATGAAAAGTCAAATTCCCTTGCATGTTGTGCACAGGAGACCATCTTCTTCGAGACTACCCTGGCATTCCCAAGCTGCTTAAAGAATGGTCCAGCGGTCGTCCATCATTGCCTTTGGCTTCCGGGAGTCAGGTTGGGGGCATATCTTCAACTGGTATTGGTAAAGTTCCTAAGAAGCAGGGTAAGATTACCAATCCCTGTAAGTTGTGTGAAGGGCACCATGCCATTCACCTTTGTCCATATATGGATAAAGCCAAGCAAGTTTTGGACAACTCGGCTGTTTCTATGCCGTGCCTTCCGGCTGGTTACAAACAGCTTTCCTTGAGTCCTCCACTAGCTGATCCTACGATAGGTCATGAGTCATCCTTGGTCGACCCCGCTCCCCCGAAAATTCCCATTCAGGAATCCGTTCCCGACCAACCATTGGTTGTGGGATCGGTTGAGCTGGCCCTTTCTGCGGTGCACCAGGTATTTTCCGTTGAGAGTGGATCTCACAGCCCCCATGTCCTCCTGGTTTCTTCAGATTCTTCAGACTTGGAGAAAGATTCTCCTGTCCCCGTACCTCAAGAAGAAGCTCCTTCACCTCCCGCGATGGAGGTCCCGAAGGATACCCCTCTCACCTTCAAGATGGAGGTCATGGAGGATGCTCCTTATTCTTTCGTAACATCTGGGGAAGACCTTCGCAATTCGATGGTAGCCCCTCTGAGTAGTTTAGTCGCTTCCTTTGATTGGAATCAATTTGCAGGATATCGCCTTCCGTCTTATGTACCTTTCGAGATAACAATACAGGCCTATGTTCTGGTTGTTCCCAACACCATTATAGACGAAGATGCCTCTATTAGTTTTTTATCCTCAACTACCTGGCAAGCTTTCGGTTCACCGCTTCTTGTGCCTGTTACATAGAATCTGTTGACATTCAACAAAAGGACTAGTCAACCGTTAGGGATCCTTCCACAGTTACCTATTACTTTGGGAGGTAAAATCGTCCATATGGACGTGATGGTTGTTCCAGACCCCTTGGATTTTAATCTTCTTTTGGGGCGCGATTAAACCTATGCCATGGGAGCGCTTGTTTCCTCCCTCTTTTGCGTGATGTGTTTTCCACATGAAGGATGGATCGTGACCATTGATCAGCTTTCATTCTTTGGTCCTGATGTGGCAGCTGGCCCGCCACCATCCCTTCCTGGTTTTTATCCACCCGTTGTATCTGCCCCACCGCAGGTCAACTATGTGGCTACCTACCCCATGCCTGTACTCAGTGATAATGCTGTCGTGCATAGTGTGCTGGGGGCATTGGGTCCCGACTTCCAAGATGTTTTCCTTCCATCAAGAGTGGAACTCTTGGAAGGCTTGACTTCTTGTTCATTATGATGAGGTTGGTCGGAGCATAGTTCGTTTTCATGCGTCAAGCTCCTTAAAAAATGAAACAAGGTCTATCGGAGCACAGTTCTTCTTTTTGTGCCAAGCTCCTAAAACAATGAAACAAGTTGCTACGAGGACAGTTCTTTTAAGTGTGTCAACCTCGTTAAAATAATGAAACATGAGCATGTTCAATTTGAGTTTTGATAGATTTCGTTCAAATCTCTTTTTCAACCTTCAATCCATTTTCTATGGACTGAAGCTTGGTGGGGCATGTACCTCGAATTGAGTCACCATGCTGGGGGCATGCTTACTTTTTTCAAGCATAGTTTGTTTCCGTTTCAAGCTTGTGTAAAAATGAAACCGGTTTCAAGCATAGTTTATCTTTGTTTCAAGCTTGTGTAAAAATGAAACCAACTTCAAGCAAAGTTTCATGATTTCAAGCTTGTGTAAAAATGAAACATTCCCCATTTTACCCCTTATGATTGCCATCTTATCAGCCTGTTTTTGCCAGATGAGCCTTGGTTTTCTCACTCCATCGTCATTATCTTCTTGGCCGATTATATGCCTTCACTTGGTTGTTTTACTCGTTCCTGAGGAACCGCTGCGATGAGTGGTCTTGTTAGCTAGCCTCTGAACCTTTATTTGTTCTGAGCAGTTCCACCATTACCGGAACTAGTTGCTATCCTTTATACCACTCGTTCCTCCAGAAGGAGTCATCTTTCAGCTCTTTTCTGACTCTCTAAACATGAAAATATTTCTGAGTCCCTTGTCATTTCGATATCGTTAAAGTGGACACAAAACGACATCTACCCAGTATACGTTTACCCCTTTTTCGGGCTGGGATAGATTACTTACGAAAAAGGAATACCCTAGCCTATTGCGACTAGGAGGTTTTCTCAGACATAGTTTTCTACCTTTAAGGATCTGAGGAACTATTTACGAAAAGGGACCATCGGAGTTTACTTTTCCGCTGTCTTTTCAAACTCTCTAAATATGAAAAGACGCCGAGTTCTTCCTTTGTCAGACTCGTTAAACCCTGATGACATTGGATTCAGTCGCAATGACGGTATTTGAGTCGCTCCTTCCTAGGGCTCGTTAAATGTACTAGGATGGGCTTACACAGCAAGAACGTGGTATCCTCTTCAAGCTTGTGTAAAAATAAAGAGGTACTCGCCAGAAATGGTGGGGAAAATGGAACCAACATCATTGTCGTGTCGGCAGTATGTCGCTCTTGAACATGGCACTTGTCTGCATTCGTGTCGGGTTGGGGATATCTCTTCTCGTTTTTTCCACTTGCCTCCGTGGGTTTGGGTGATCCCTTTTGACCTTTCATCTGCTCATTGCCTTGTCATCATGACCCTTGATCTTTTGATGTCAAATACTGCCAAACTCACTGTCGTGCTGCCATATGTTCAAGAGAAGTTGACCTCTGCAAGTGTCAACCTTCCTCTGATTCTCATCTGATCGTGATTCACAAAGACATTATGTTCCTCTGCCTCGTTTCGATGATTTGGGAAACACTATGGCCCACCTTCGATCAAGGTCACTTCATGTTGACTTCAGCTCATTATCCAGGAAGCTGATCTAGAGACTCCCTTCCGGTACCTTGGAGCCTGCATGCCTCAATGGCAGGTTCTTCGCGTTCGAGGTGGGGTTTTCATTATCGGCCTCCGATCGAGTGATTCTATGGGTGTTCGACGCCAGCTCATTGATTCACATGCCATAGATTGTACCTATAGTACCTTGAGGGCCATTTTCATCATTGGTGGTACCTCTCGCATCTGTTAACAACTTTCATCATTGGCTGGTAATCAGGCGATGTTCTTACATGTTCGACTTCAGCTCACTTATTCGCATGCTTGAACTTGTACCTTGTTCGGGTCGAGATGGAGCGCAAGACCCTGGATTCTTGTCTTTTATAATCCAGGCTGTGATTTTGTGGATTATCATGATTAGTTACATGAATCATTGATTGGATGGCTACGACCATACCTGAGTCTATTTACCGATCCTCACGGGATGGTTGCGTCCATGCCTTGGATCTGGATTATTGTATACTCTGTTATGGATGGTTGCGCCCATACCACGTATATATCATGTATCTGAGATATCAATTGTACTTCTCTACGCAGGTTTTCCGATGGCGGTGTTTTCAGTTGGACACGTTCTCGTAAAGCATTTCACCCCTCTCTCTATCTCGGGCCTCATGCTTTAGGGGGCATCTATTACACAGCAATTTGTCACCGTCCCTGCAATTCCCCATCCCGCACAATTGGAGGGCTCATTTCGTGACCTATGAGCAGTGACATAACTTGAAACCACTTTCATGATATTCCTCTGAACATGAGCTTTCATTTCCCTGAAGACAACTCCTTGTGAAAAACCCTAAAAACACCCCTTTTTTGCATTGGCACGGGAAACCAGTTCAGTACCCGTGCTAATGGGGGGAATCCCTCAAAGAGGGCGTGCCAATTGGCGCTCTGTCTCAGAGTCGCACTCGCGCCAGCCATTTTAAGGAGTGTTTTTTAAAAATAAATGGCGGAAGTTTCATCCTAACCAATTCATAACTGGTATCTAATTCGAGTTGGGTGGTTTGACTCCGGATCTCCATGTAGAGGAAGTGGTTTGCCACCTCTCATGGAAGCTTCCTTGAGGATAGGGCCAATCCCATGATTATAGGGATCCCAACTCCCCTTCCTCCATCTATAAAATCTTGCTCATTCCCTTTGCAAGCTAGTCTCCAAGTTCCCAAGAGCCATCAGAGCCTTATGCTGCAAGAGCCTTGATTCATTCCCTTAAGGCCAAATCCAAGCAAGGAGATTATTGTCGAGACATCCGAAGAGAGGAGTCTTATCCTCCCAGGCTGATGTGGGGAACGTGTTCCGGCGACCCTCCGAGAGAATTAGAGCGTCGAGCTATGGTTGTATCCTTCTTTGATTAGATTTCTTCAAATGAAAATTGTGTTAGTTGTGGTTCACTCTTGTTATGATTGATGATGATTATGGTCTCACTCTGCTTGAAATATAGATGCAGAGGTCTCATCTTAAGGCGTTTGTTTTGTTTCTTGCGTGTGCAGGTGTCCGATCACGGAGATCGTGAGGATTGTGATCTGCCGGAGCTAAGGAACGGGAGCTCTACTTTCTCTACAAGCGACAACGTTGGATTCCAGGTAAGCCTTCATCGCTAGTTGGTTTATTTGCAATTAGGAACCTGCGCTATAGCGTGAATGATTGTTTCTAGACCCAGTCTGGGCTAGTAGGGATCGCCTCTGTCCGCAGAGGGGATTTACCTCCACAACACAAATCTACGTTATTTTAGGGAGGAGTTGCAGGGGTGGTTGTAGTGTATGTTTTTGGAGGTGATTTCTTCAGGGGAGGAGCCATTCTTTCATCCAGAAGATCTATTGGAGAAAAGTTGTAGGATTATACATCAGCTTCAGCCATATCTTCTCATTTCCATTGTTGCAGCATACCTTCAGCCCTAGGGCTGCAGCTTGCATTGGCACATTGTGTGCATTTTCTGGAAACCCTCTTGGGTAGTCTTGGGTATTTGATATAGTACCTGGATCTGTATGTGTAGCATCTATTGTGGCCTATATCAGTATTTTCATATCATTTTATGATCTCTACCTGTAGTTATGCTTATTATGACTGCGTTGTAGCAGCTCTCCGGTATTTTGTAGTGTAGCAGCAACTCATATTTGGGAGTGATTGTTTATGGAAGGCTTCTTTCCTCATTTCATATGATTTATGCCTCACTATTTTGTATTGATTTGTTGTTCTTATACATAATGATATGGCTCCATATTGGTCTCCAATATTGATGTGTTGATTTACCATGCTATTCCCAGTTTTATGCACTATATTCCTTCTTTTCCCATTTGGGAATGTTACAGTGGTATCAGAGCATAATCTTGGCTCAGCCTGTGGATATTAGCCATTATGATATCAAGAGAATAGGAAGAAGGAGAAAGAGATCAGAATGATGGAAGGAATGAGTTTCATCTCATCCCTTTTCAGATCTAAGAGGGACTTCACCAAGGAGGTCAAGAAAAGAAAAGTGGAGAAAAACAATGAAACCACACTAGGGTTTCAAGATGAGGAAGGTCCATTGACTTCCTATCAACAAAAGAAAGAACGTATTGCAAAGAGCTCCAAAGAAACATACTATGCCCTCTCCTTTTGAAGAAGAAGAAAAAAGGCATGGAGATGGAGGACACTTGGATCATGAGATTCTAAGTGAGTATATTGTAGAATATAAGTCTCAACCTAGAGCTTTGAAGGAGAATCTAACTCTCCCACAGTTCATTCAGCTCAAAGAAGAAAGAAGACCTTGTAGCAATAGATTTCTATTGTATAAATTTGATGGTTCATCCACATGCATAGCAAGAACTTGGGGAATGAATTTGGATGCATTCTTCCTGCTACACGCAGTGGTAGAGAAAGAAGCTCTTGAGATTGCAGTGCTACACCTTGAGGGTGAAACAAATATTTGGTGGTTCATCCATTTGAGTCATGCAACAGTGACTACATATGCAGATTTTACTTAAAGGTTGATCAAGAGGTTTGACAAGAATAAATCAGAGGAGAAACTTCCACCGCCACCTACCACAAGAGTACTTGAATCAAGAGAAAGGACACTTGCACCTTTGCAAAGTGGACTTGACCTCTTGACTTTTAGAGTACCAAGCACTATTCTAGAGATGTATGAGGAGGAGGAGACTTATACCAGCGTTGATGCAGCCATAGAGGAGCAACCATCATCATCAGTAGTTGGGGAATTCATCACACTGGAGGAAGGAACCCTTGTAGCAGTAAGATATGTTCCCAAGCTTTACCAAGGTATGCACATATTCCACTTCCTATTATTTCAGCGCATCATATGGAGGATTGTGGGAACATGCCATCGGGGCAAATACATGACCTAGGGTCAAAGCACATTGTTGATTTGGAGAAGCAGAATATCACTACGCAGAGGACCCTTGATTTGTTCAAGGAGGAGATATACAGTCATCATGGTTATTCATTGTTGAACTGCACACAACTCTTGGGGTTGGAGTGTATATTTTTGGAGGATAGGGTGAGTATTGTCCTAAACAATGCAATATAGAAATATGTGTTCAACATTAAGCATGATCTTGAGATAGTAGATGCACCACCATGGAGATTAGCAGCGCTGTCATTGAGCAGCAATGATGATTTGGGGGGCCAACCATTATTGGAGCATTTCAGTGATCATTCTACATGTGTAGGAGGGGATAGGCAGATGGTTGATGAGAGACATCTTATCTTACATTGTTATGATGGATCATTCTTGATGAGCACTCCACATCTCAGTAAGAAGATTTTGCCTTTAGTATACTTGGATCCTTATGGATTCAATTTGGTCATTGATGAGTGGTCTTCATTTGAATATCTCCAGGAGGTTTCACTTCAACATCCCATGAAGTGTAGGGATAGTGATTTGGATTGGGAGGTTGGTATTCTACATTGGAGGAATACCAATTTTGAGCATGATGATAGACACTCATGATTGGTTGGATGGGCGATGTTGATCAGCAAGAGGCTGGAAAGCCCCTTGCAGATCCATGACACATGACAGCAGGAGGCAAGGCTATGTTGGCTACTCTTGAGAGAGTTTGGTTAGCATGTGAAATGACCTACTTTGAAGGGTATGTTGTTGGTTTGGATTTGGCATGACACTTGCATTGGGTTCATTATGATAATGTGGCATTCTTCATGCCAATCATCATGGTTCCACCTCATGGTTCGTATGATGGAGATGTGAGGAGGCAGCAAGATCTATTGTTGCTTTGGTTGCTCTTGGGAGAGTATGGGCTGATTTTCTCCCATACTTTGCATGATATTACAGGAGTATATGGGGGCACAATCATGGTGCAAAGGGGCTACTCCTTAGTTTTGGAAAATCAGGAGGTGCTTCCACACAGGAAGGGATCTCCCACTTATAGCAGCATCAAGGTGGATGACTTCGGCATGTGGCATGTCAAATAATGGAGTCATGGGGTGGCAAGATCCTTGTCACTAAGGCCAACAACACTGTCACTTGGGAGCATGTATCTATTGATAGAGTGTTCCAATGGGAGTATGCATCCCTTCATTTTTCAGACCACTATGAGGATATTCTCATGGGAGTGCTCATCCATGGACCTCAATTTCAGCCTACTCACAATGCATGGTAAGAAATTTATTTCTATGTTTATTGTTCACTTAAACAAATATTTGCACTCTCTTGCCATATATGAGCATTGCATTGCTCCATAAGAGGAAAAATTTCTATTTTGGCTTCATGATATTTCTAAGACCCATATCAGTGATGGAGGAAGCCCTTTCTTGAATGGTTTTGGGCATGTGCTATGATATTCTTGTTATGATCAGCTGATATATAATACCATTTACCACTCCTTAGTAGATGAGAAAACATGCACAGTTATCAAATTAATGGAGGACAACTTGCCACATGATGTTTTGAAATAGTAGTGAGAAAAATTGTGTTGTATCCACTGGAGAAACCATTGGTACCATCCAGCATTACACATAATATTTTTGAATTGGATGCCATATGGTGATGATGTGTTATTCACTTTGTATGGGATGGCTTGGGCTAGCAAGAGTCATGATACTAGAGGAGGGGTCTTTGAAGATCCAATTGTCCTTTTGTCTCTAAAGGGAAACATTATTGCAGCCCAAATTCAGCAACGACTCTACACTTTTCATAAGTGGAGAGAGAGACAACATGGGGTAGGCCATTTGGTCTATCATGTTCAAATATGCAGCCCACCTACATTGCAGGAGCCAAAGGTGGAAGAAATTTTTCATGAGTTACCATTTTGGAGGGTGGCTCACTTTGTATGGATGATAGCTTGGGGCTTGGAGCTTCACATGGGAATGAAGGTTCCCAATAATCTTATGATCCCATGCCTCAAGAAGGCCTCTATACCACTTATAGTTGCCGCCATGGATATTCCACTTCTTCATGATGGAAGCCATTTGGATTTGTCACTAAAGGCTTATTCATACACTTGGGAGGAGAAACTAGGGGACATATTGATGAGAGGGCATCTTTCTCATTGGAGGAACCTATCATATGAGGATGCTACAGGAGGAAGAGGAGAGGCTCTTAATTTCTATCCTTGCATTTTCTTGAGGACAAGCAGCATTTGGAAGGGGAGGACTGTAATATTCCTAAAATAGCACATGGCTAATTGGAATATTAAATTTTGATTTTTCTCTTAGCTAGAGAAGTAAGAGGGTATGGAGACCTATAAATCTCCTTAGTAGGAATAAAATACACTCCTAATGTGAATGGAGTTCATCTAAAAGCTGGATTGAAGACCCTTAGGTGTGAAAAGGGGATGGAGTATGAAGACTGGGTCAACCTTAACCAAATCAAACAGCACTGGTATGGAAGGAGTGGCATTCATGGAAGGACAAAGCAGTTTTGGAGGGAGATTGCATGCATGGAAGTAGTGGCTTTAATGAGTGGGGCCTAGGGTGAGGAAGCTCACCAATAATATAAGGAAGAGGATGGCAACCATTGTGGTTATGTTTTAGATTATTATTTTGTATATGGTTTGTTTAGACTTGTGCTCTCTTCAGTTGCTTAGCTAATATTGTAGTGTTGTTTAGCATAGGGTGTTCCTGGTCAGGAATCCCACCTCTTTCCTCGAGAGGCCTCTGGGAAGAGTATTGCACCACATTTCCACATTCTGGCATTTGGCCAAGCTACAACTTTCTTCAATAGCGTGGTTTCTTCTTAGATTTGTGTTGTGTTGCAGGGTGCAGCAATGGAGGTTTTCATTGGGTGTCTTCAGAGATAGTTTTGCAGTGGAGGAAGGTTTCCTTCCATTGGGAGGCCAGTAAAGAAGCCCCTTGGGCTTATTTTAAATATTTGGCATTAGGCCAAGGATTATTTAACCCCTACAGCACATTTTCAGTCTAGATCCGTGTAATGTTAGGGAGGAGTTGTAGGGGTGGTTGCAGTGTATGTTTTTGAAGGTTATTTATTCAGGGGAGGAGCCATTCTTTCATCCAAAGGATCTATTGGAGAAGAGTTGTAGGATTATACATTATCTTCATCCATTTCTTCTCATTTTCGTTTTTGTAGCATACCTTCAGCCCTAGGGCTACAGCTTACATTGGCACATTGTGTGCATTTTCCAGAAACCCACTTGGGTAGTCTTGGGGTAGTTGATATAGTGCCTAGATCTGTATGTGTAGCATTTATTACGGCCTATATCAGTATTTTTGTATCATTTTATGATCTCCAACTGTAGCTATGCTTATTATGACTGCGATGTAGCAGCTCTCTGACTTTTTGTATTGTAGCAGCAACTCATATTTGGGAGTGATTATTTATGGGAGGCTTGTTTCCTCATTTCATATGATTTATGCCTCACTATTTTGTATTTATTTGTTGTTCTTATACATAATTTTATGGCTCCATAGTGGTCTCCAATATTGATGTGTTTATTTTCCCTGCCATTCCCAGTTTTATGCACTATATTCCTGCTTTTCCCATTTGGGAATATTCCATTTTCCTTTTTGTATATATATATATATATATATATATAGAGAGAGAGAGAGAGAGAGAGAGAGAGAGAGAGAGAGGTTGATTAAGTCCTTAAGAGTTAGGCATGGTGTGAGGAGTGAAAAGAAATGCCAATAAAAGTTATACACTTATTCTTAAGTCACCCTACCCTATAAAATTAGTCATTGATAGTGTAAAAAGATAGTCCAACATGGTATTAAGATAATGAATTCTTTATAATATGTCTGAAGAAAAGATATCCAACAAGCCATTACATGGTTAGGCCATATCAATGTCTAAAAAAAAGATATCCATCAAAGGTAAAAAGATCATAATTGTTATGAGGGTCATTGTGTTTCCCCTTCTTAGATGCAGATTCCCCATTCACAAGATGATTTCCATGAAAAAATGTATGACAAAAAGGTAAGAATTCATTCAAACAGCTACTTATTACAAAAACGCAGTTGTTCAATTGATTGAACAGCAGCTGTTCAATTGATTGAACAACAAAAACACACCAAAAAAAATGCAATTGTTCAATTGATTGAACAGTAGCTGTTCAATTGATTAAACAGCAACTGTTCAATTGATTGAACAACAAAAACACACCAAAAAAATTGTGATGTTCAAATGATTGAACAACAGCTATTCAATTGATTGAACAGAAAAAACACACCAAAAATTTGTGTTGTTCAATTTATTGAACACCAAAAACACACAAAAATAATTGTGATGTTCAATTTATTGAACAACAAAAACACACAAAAAAAAAATTGCGTTGTTCAATTGATTGAACAACAAAAATCACACCAACGTTGTTCAATTGATTGAACAGCAAAAAACACACCAACGATGTTCAATTGATTGAACAACAAAAAACACACCAAAAAATTTGCGATGTTCAATTGATTGAAAAAAAAAAAAAAAAAAACACACCATTGTTGTTCAATTGATTGAACAGCAAAAAACACACCAACGTTGTTCAATTGATTGAACAGCAAAAAACACACCAACGATGTTCAATTGATTGAACAGCAAAAAACACACCAATGTTTTTCAATTGATTGAACGGCAAAAAAAACACACCAAGAAAATTTTGATGTTCAATTGATTGAACAGAAGAAAAAAAACACACCAATGATGTTCAATTGATTGAACAGCAGAAAACACACCAACATTGTCCAATTTATTGAACAGAAAAAAAAACAAAACAAAACAAAAAAAAAAAAAACAAACAAACACACACCAAAAAAATTGCATTGTTCAATTGATTGAACAGCAAAAAAGCAAACCAAAAAAAATTTTGTTGTTCAATTGAACAACAGTTTTTCAATTGATTGAACAGCAGTTATTAATCACATGCAAAAGAAACATGGTTTTCAATTTGATCGAACAGCAGCTATGACAACAAATGTGCAGTCGAGAATGAAACAACAATTCTTCATTTGATAAAACAACAAATGTTTGTTGGACAGAACAACAACTGTTTATTTAATATAGCAACTTCGCATTCGCCAACGGAATGGCAAACACAACTTTGAAGGAAGCAACACCTGAAACACAAAAACATAAGATAAAACAGAAAAGAAACAACACTTTATTATAATAAATAAATTAATTAAGTTACAACAGCTGTGATTGCAGTTGCAGTAATGTTGTTTCCGAAGGGAACATCAATCTATTTACAGGAACAACAAACTGTCAATGGTGAATGAATGGAAAAAAAAGATCCTTTGAAAAACAAAAATTCTTTGGTGGAAATGAATTGAATTTGCAATTCTTCATTTTTCCTATTATGAATCCATCAAATAATGAAAATATCTTCACATCGTTTTCTTGTTGGCAGGTATTAGCTGGACATTTGTGGCAAGATATTATAAGATATTTTAGATCATGACACCTAAAAAACTTAACATCATATGATATTAAACTTCTTAATAGATGTTTGGATGAAATTCCCTTATTTCATTAACATTGTCTTCAAGAATCAATTTTTCATAAATGGACTTCCTTTATTCTCCTCAGACCTACAAAAAAATGAGTATCTACCTACAATAAAACATAAAATCATGGAAGCAGAGAGGTTTATGGGCTCTCATAATCCAAGAAATATGAAAAAACTAACAATTAGTTACTCTGTAAAACAAATCCAAAAAAGATAAACAAAGCAGAATTTATATGTCACCTACGGGAGAGCATTGGTTGACCATACTACCCAAGAGTGTTTTAATCGTAAATTATTTGTTTTTCATCCAATTTTAGTGTTTCCAAAGACAAATGAATTTTTTTTCAAATATATATCACCAATAGAAATAGGTTATAAAAATTCCATGATATGATATGTCAAATTTACTTAGAACAACCTGCATAACAAAGTCATTTTCAATTTCCCAACTTAGACCAACAATTGACATTTTAGGCACAAATTTTTCATTTGATGACAGATTCAAATGATTAAAATTGGAAATTAAATTATATTCATTTATGTATCTCCAATAGAAACAGGTTTTGAATGCAAAAATAATTGATGGGTCAAATATGTTAGTGAACAGCCGGAAAAATAGAGTTTTGAGAATGTTGATTTACTTTAGGCAGTCAGTATTTTGGTCATAACTTTCTCATAAGATATATAAATAGAGTGATTCAAATTTTCTTGTAAACTGGATTCATAGAGGAATGTACCATAGAAAAATATTTGCAAGATCTAGTCATCTGGACCTCCAAAACCTGACTGTCTCATATGTGTCGCTGAGATGCCTACTAGACATCCTGTCAATATTTTGGTTATAACTTTTTTGTTTCAAATCCAAATTGAGTGATTAAAATTGGGTTGGAATGTAGACATAAATGGATAATTAGGATATAAACAAGTTTTAAAATTATTCTCTTTATGTCCCTCAAACATGACTTTCCCGACTGTGTTTGCAGAAATTTTATCAAGCTCGCAAGCCAAAAAATATGATATTCAAGAAATTTTTCCAAATTGGTGAAAAAAATGAATATGAGTGTCTATAGAAACATTATATTCAATATAATTCATCTACATGCATAAATTCAAACATTTATCACTGATTTTGATTTCCAGAGCGTGTTGCAACAAAAAAAATATTTTTTTTAAGATAAAGAAATTTATTTATTTTTGTTATTATTTATTCTATTTTCTATAGTAATCTACTCTACTTTGAAAAATAAAATATACTTACGTGTAAAAGTACATCCAATGGAACCATTTTTGAAATAAGACCTTAATTATGTACATACCCAAATTTGAAAAATACATGTTAATAAATAATAGGGTATGAGAGACCAACTTCCCTTGAAAGGATGGTGCCAAAAATTGCTGAAGTATGGAGTGATGCTGCAAACAAATGATGGAGTGAAATCAATATTCAATACAGCCATGACTCTCTTGATTTCCCATTGTTTTCATGTCATGAAGTTCTTTCATGAATTCTACAATTTCTGGATTTGAAGCCTTCCCAATCTCAATATAAGTTTTCTGTAATGGTGCATGTGAGATAGAAGGTGTAGGAACAGTAGGTAAATTTTGCAGTTCAGCACTGGAAGCATGTTGTACTGGTTTATTATTGTGAGGGTGTGGAATGTGTAGGGCATGGAGGATTTTGATGATGTAGTTGATTGGGTTGTGTGGATGATTTTGATAGGCAAGCAAGATGTTGTTGAAGAGTTGGAAAATAATATGGATGACATGTTTCTGCTACAAGATGAGGGAGAGTAGTCATGTAATCATAAGATGAACCCTGCCAAGCTTGTGGACAATATTGGTGAGGGTTATATTGAGATTGACATGGCTACCCTAACACAGGAGTATTCCATAGTATATTATGCAAGTAAGAAAATGGAAATGAAGTGTTTCTAAACATACATGTAGGCCATGGTTTCCACGGTTGTGATCTTGTAGCTTCTCAATATATTTGATATGTTGCTTTCATCCTAGGTAAGAAAGAGAAACTATGCATGGGATGCTCCTTTTGGCAATGAGGGAAAAACACTTCTTCAATTTTTTCTTGATTTTTCTTTACCGGCAAAACATGCAATTGTGAATTTAGAGAGCTAAAAAAATCAATTTAAAAATTTCAAATAAATCATTGATTTCATCTCTTATATCTCTTGTTCTTATCATAGATTTGGAAATGAAAGAAGAAAATTCTCTAGAATTCTTACCAACCTTGGATATTCCTCTTAAATACCTTATGCATAAATCACAAACATCATCATATGATACTGAAAAACATCACCTTTTCCTATCAGATTTAAGAGTTCTAAAAGTTCATCTTTGATTCCTTTGAGTAGGAGTGTTTTCAAGACCTCTTTTTCCAAATGTTTATACTTTGATTTTTTAAGGTTGTATTTAAATCGCTCCACATAGTCTTCCAAGCTTTCATCTTCCCCCTGTATCATACTAAAAATATGTCCAACGGCCTTGCAATAGTTTTGGTACTTCTTCAAGAATACATTCTTCATGTCCTCCTATGTTTGAATGCAGTTCCCACCAAGGCTCATGAACCATCGGAGAGCTTCTCCTTTTAAAGTAAGAGGAAACACTTTCAACCTTTTATCATTAGTACAATAATCGTATCCTCTGCAAAGTACTTCAAACTCAAATAAGAATGTATATGGATCCTCATTTTCCAAACCATGAAAATTTGGTAGAGAAGATGGGTAATTATGTGCATTTGTCTCACTCCTCCTAGATCTCTAATAGGAATTCAAAAGTAGCAATGTGAGCCATTTCTTACCATTATAGAAGATGTTCTTCATGTGATACTTTAAGGCTCCTCCTTCAAATGTTCATGTCAATTGGTTAGTGGAATGGATGGTGCTTACATCACCACTTAAGTGAAATGATAATATTTCTTCAAATTTCTACCTTTTTCTACTTGGTCATTCATAAAAAAAAAAATACCTATCCTATTTAACCTCTGCACAATTGTTGAGAAGCAGGCTGGAGAGAAAGCCTTTTCAAGCATAACTTCCTTCATTAAAACATATGAGAGAAATAATTACATCAGAATGAAGCTCTTGGCTTTGTCTCAAGTTCAATAGTTATTCATCTCGTATTCAGCAATTTTTCATTCGTTCATCCAGCAATTGTTCATATGTTCATCTCCTTCGTTATCCCTCTCTTTGATCTCTCTTTTCATTTAAATACATAGAGAGAAAAGGGAAATTACAACTAACTTGATTATAAAATGATTTACCATTACAAATAAATATTGGCTACAACAAATTGATCAGCAATATCATATCTGAAATATCATGACTCAGCTAGAACAAGTTGAATTTGGTATTGCAATTGGAAGAATTTGGAAAACAGCTATAACATCAAATCTGAGAAAATCGCCTTCAGAGTACCTTCTGTTTCTCTCAATCCAAGCCAAATTTTGGAAAAATGCACATAGAAAAACTAAATTGGTTTGCTCTGCACAAAATCCGTGTCTCAGATTTTCAGGATTCATCTTTATTTGTTTGAAATAGCCAATGCAAAACCGTCCCTTTTTATCCCAGCAAATTTCTGAGTTGGAATATTTGGAGTTCGAATTTCCAATCTGGAAGAGATCTTGGAGGCTAAAATCATGAGTGATGTTATAACAAATTAATAAACCATATTTGACAAAATCATGCATAATAATTATCAATTTATTAAAAATAAAGGAGAATAAGTATTACTTATCCATAAGAGCATAAATTATTATAAAATGGAATTAAATGATAAATTATGATAAAGAATGTGATAAAGAATGGTAGAAATGGATGAAATAGACGTTATAAGTGGTAATAATAATGAAATATTTGTGGCCCAACAACCCCCTTGAAATATCCCCTTCCCTATCTTGTAGCTTAACCATTTTATTTCCTACATTCTTTTGTCATACACAACATCTTATAAGCCATATAGTTCATATTTCAGGTTGATATCATATTTGTCAATTTAATGATCCACAATCTCGATTTACCCTACATCATTAATCTATGGTAGTTCATCATGCCCCTACAAAGAATTAACATGGTGAGAATGGGTTTGCATGTATGTTGATCCCACTACAGTCGCATGGTGCTCGTCCTTACCATCATTTGGGCTTTCATCTCTATAATATAGTTGTGGGATTGGTATGAGAAGAATGTCACATACACTTGGACAAACCTCAACTAGAGGCTCAAGTACCTTGCTTCCCACTTGTTTACACTGATGCCACATGATGTTCCTTTGATTTGTATACTTAAAGGCCAATATACAGCCTCTACCACCTTGAAAAACATGCATTTTTAACCTTTTCCATTATGCATCTTGATAATGTACATGTTATTTCTTGTGTTGAGTGCATGCTTGAGTGATCTAATTTAATTGATGATTTTTATGACATTTGGCAACCTTAGCATGTTGGTTTAGACAATTTTTTGAAGAGAAACAACTTCCCTCCAACATCCTACTATAAATATAGGGTCCTTGTCCCCCAAGCCACTAATATGGACCTACAAGACCACATGAATCTAGGATTTATCATCATTTAGGATGAGAGTTTGTTGCACAACAATCTCAAGGAGACCAACTAGCATAATTATAGGGATTTTTTGAAGCAAAATAACCCTCCTATTGAGGAGGTTTCTCCCTCAACAATTTATTTAAAAGAGGACTCAATCTAGTTGAGAGATACTTTTGAGAGTATTAGCACAGTTCTCTACTAAGTCATAAGTTATTTTTTTATTAATTTCTAGCTTTCAGAATAGAACCTAAGCCTTAAATCCCATTAAAAATATATTTTTGCTATCCTTCGAAAAACTTGTGTTTCACTTCTTAAAGTGTAACCTTTATACCATTGTGGTGTTTTATTCTTGAAAAACCCAAGTTTAGAAAACTTCAAAGTCTGACCTTTTTTTCCTTTGGTTTTAAAAATTCGGAAAAAACAATAAATAAAGGAAAAAGCCCTCCCAACACCCATATCATATATAATAGCGCAATCGCATTGCATTACCGCAATATCAAAGTTTTCTCGCGAATGTGATATTATTATATAATATTTGGTATGACCCGCAACTCTACCACGTCACCTATTGCATATCGCATAATCGCATTTCCACTGGCCTTACCACATTCACTTGCCCACTCTCAATTTGTGATTGCGATAATGTCTTCACTTGTTCTGCCCCGTTAACCTTTCTGCCTTACCGCTTATCGCTATCATAATCTTAAAATTACTTGATTACTTGCATTTCCGGATCTGAACCCCTGCCTTACTGCCACGTCATATCAAAATCACAGATTGCATATTATTTGTTACCATGTCTTGTTGCCTGCTCTGATACCTGATTTTGATATCCTCTTGCGATTACGATTGCAATTTCGATTGTGATACCCAATGCGATAATAGTCTGTGATTGCGATATTGCAATTGTGATATATCGCATCGCAAATTCCGCCCCCGATAATGCATTCACTCTGCTCCACTAGGCTTCGATTGCAATTACGATATATGAAAATTTGGTTTTCTCCCGCTGGCCCCATGTCAACGTGTCAGTCTATTATCATTTTTCACCCCCCCCCCCTTTCAGTACCACAAACCATCTCAACCCCCTACGAAATCCGTCAAAACCACCCTCCCTTCCCACCATTTTTTACCGCTCTTCACTTCATTCCCCTACTACCAAACCTCCTACTTACCGTTCTATTCCCACACACTCCCCTCCACTTTAATCTTGATGCATAGTCAAAAAAAAATTAGTCCATTCAATGACTATCTGGGATAACCGTTCAAGCTTATAACAGACCCGTGCCCACCACCATCACCATCGGTATCAGCAAAGCAAGGGGAAGGTTGGAGGTTCCAGATCTTCCATATATTAGCAATTTTTGGAGGTTTTATTTAATAAAAATACATGGTTATTTAAGAACCATAAACGTTAAGAAAAAAATCAGTAGAAAAAGGAGCAACATGTCAATTCACTTAGCAGTTCATCTCACATTTATTCTCTTCTTTTTTCTACACCTATTATTTCATTTGGATTTCAATGGGATGAGGTTTTAATGCATTATGAAACATATGTAATGTGAGGAGTAATGTTTCCTTCCTTTTAGAAGAGGTGGAGTTAGTGCCTCTCTTCCTATACATACCATTTGTAAATACCATTTTAGGGTTGGATGTTAGTCTACCTGAAGACTGAAAATAATAGAAAAAACCTTTTGGCTTCATCCTGGAGGATTTTGTGATTCAAGGAACATCTAATGTGTGGTGTGTATATGTTCTTTGTTAATTTCTTCTAAAATATAAATTGCAGCAACTAGTGAAGTGTGAGTGAGAAGTTGTTAAAAGATTTAACAGTAAATTATCTACTTTCAGTTTTCTGCAAGTTATATGTTTGTAATAGAACATGTCAGTGAAGGTTTCATAAAGGATTGGTGGAATACTTTATACATGCAATCTATTTTCTAGTGTTGTCTATTTAACATAAACATAGTTTGTGTTAAAGGCCATAATCATAGTTGTGTGACTGATTTAGGATAGGAATATTTCCTTAAATAGGTACCAGCTATTCATCTTTCTTCTAGTTGTGTACTATGCTCCCTATACTACCTTTTATCCACACAATTTATACTTGCCACAACTTTCCAAATGCATGAATGTCTTAAAGAAGATAAAATCATTTCAAACTCTTTGAGAAATCCATCCCACCACTCAAACAACCCCCTTTAAAATTTGAAATGAACTATGATGTGTAAGGCTTACTCCTTAAGCATTCAAGGAGTGACTTCTTACGCTAACATAGAGGAAAAAGAATATTGTTTTGTTATTGCAGCTCTATAAGTTTTCATTTGAGTATTATGTAATGTTTACTTTTAATTAACAGGGAAACAATTTTCTTTGGAACGCATCTACTGGTGATTTTTCTTAAATATATGAGCACCTCAGGGAGGTCCCACCCACTGATGCTTTGGAGACCCTCTTGCACTTTCCGTGTCTCATTTCCATGCTTATTCATTCATTAAATTTTTCATGACACTTTTTATTATTATAGTTATTTTAGTGAATGGTGCACTTTGATGTTTCTTGTAAGAAATTTGAAATTTTATGTTTTTCATTTGTTGAGTTTTTATTATGATTTATATGTGTTATAAATAGCTTCCTTTATCATTTCTAAGGATCGTTTCATTAATTTGTTAAACTTAGTTCAATTCTGGGAGTTCCCTATAGAAATACAAAGTTTCCTATAAAATTATAGAGCTTCCTATAGAACAGATCCAAAAGCTTCAATTTTTCATTCTTTCTCATAGTTTTGTATTTTTCATCTAAATAAAACCTCGAATAACCATTGTTAACATAGTTTAGTGAATGAGGGGAGGTTGAGGGGGGGGTAGTCACATCTGCATGATTACATTACAACATTGTATATTCCTTTTCTGCTAATTTCTATGTGACTTAAGTTGTTTTCTTACAATAATAGAATTGAGTTTGATTTCCTTGAAAATGCAACTTAGTTCATTTCCTTGCAAAGTAGTATAGTCTTCATTTCCTGCAACTTTACTTTCTTGCAATTTCACTTGCTTGCAATTTTATTTCTTGTACTTTGTTTCCTAGAACTCTGTATTCTACAATCGCATTTCATGCAAGAGTAAACCAAGTTGAGTGAATATTGGTTTGCATGACTACTCCTTCCACTTGATCAGAAAATACATTTTCTTTCATATTTTAGTTTGCATTAAGGAGTGAAAACAACTATAACTTACATATGCAATGCATGATACCTCTTAATTTTGTGTGAACCCAAAGTTGACATATCAAAGATAAGACCTCCCATGACAATAAAATTGTATCTAGAATACTAAGGGACTTCAATTTTTGGCAACTTTGTCACGAAGGTGTCAAAATCCTACAATTTTTTCTTTTATTCTCATATAATAAAAAAATAATAATAAATATCTCTAGACTTAGAGATATTTGAGAAAAATATTTCAAAAAAAGCTCGCTTTTGAACAGCTACAAGTAGCAATCAGAAATAGTTAATTTATTGTGAGACACTTCCTTCAACATAAGCAAGATTTGAGTCTTATCTAGAAGATAAATATAGGCAATTTGAGATATTTTTAGAAATATGTAGCTCTCCATCTCACTATACAATATTTAAATAAAGGGATAAGCCTAAGGTCTTTAAGTTTTCTATCCAGGACACTAATGGAAAAGCTATAATAAAGAATATAAATTCATCTATACTCCCCACTTTTATGGTCTAGCCATAGAAGATCCTAACACTTTTCTATTTGAGTTTGTTGTAGTGTGTAGGATTTATGACTGTCTTATGCATATGAACAAAACCTCAAGTTATTCCCTTCTACTTTGGAATATGAAACCTAAATTGGTTCATGAGTCTTAAAGAGAACAACATTTCCAAGTGGGAGTAAATGAAACAAACCTTTAGCAAAAAGTATAGAGATTATTGCAAGGCTTGAGATACAATGGATGAAATCTTTTAAATAACCCAAGGATATAATGAATCCTTGGAAAATTTTGAAAGAAATATTTCAATTGAGCTACAATAAGAAATACAACTGCACCCTGGATGATGACTCTCTGAAACTCGTTATGTTGAGAGGAGTACATGACTTGTTGGAGTCACGGAATCTCTTGGGTAATGGAGATATCTACCAATTAGACTATGCTACTATTAAACAAATATTCAAAAATCATTCTAGATCAAACAAGAGGAAAGGTACATCTAGTATGTTGAGATTCAACAAGATGATGAGCTTAGTGAAAAGAGTCGCCTTCACTAAGTGGGCCCGCAGGCTATTTTTGGCGCAAAGTCTATTTTTAGACTATGTCTATTTTTAGACATGTCAATCATATTCTATGGGTTGCAGGATGCTATTTTTGGATGGTTGGTCAAGCTGGAAAAATAGATGGACTTATATTTTTAGACATATTGGGCGGAGTCTATTTTTAGACTGCCAGTCTAAAAATAGATATGTTGAATATTATTAGCTCTTAATAATATTTGGACTCTAAACATTATCTTATTCTCTTGGAGCACTTCAGTTTAGTGCATAGATGTGTGGCACAACTTGTTTGTGAGAAGGGGTATACTGTTACGAGGGTTTTTCTTTAGACTATTGCATGGAGGACTCAGTTAGAACTCAAGTGGCAGAGTTTGGTGGAGTTGGAGAAGTAGTTGGTGGAGTTGTATTTAGTTTAACTCAGTTAGACTTAGTTGAGCTAGTTGTATCTAGTCTAACTGATTGATACACTAGTGAGAGTGTAGTGAATTAATTAGTTAAATAATTCACTAAATAATAACTCATTAATCAAATGAAGAATACATCAGTTAACTACAGTGCATGGCAGTTTCAGTGGAGACCAATGGAGAGATAGGTGAAAGGGCAAGTGTGACTATCAGTTGTGACTATAGTGATGCATTGATTGCATCCAACACTCATTGGAGATGCCAATGAAGATTGCGTGAGCAAGGCAAGGGATATTCGAATTCATTCAGAGCTATTCTTCAGTAGGGATTGCGTAGTAGATGCAGTCTAGCAAGTGGCAAAGATTGGTGCATGGATTTGCAAGATTGGGCCTGATTAGTGTGTAGCGATTGTATTGTACTGAGAGCTTGATATGATCAGCTTTGTATGAGGATTGTTACATGATCTCTATGACATATATTATATACAGATAGTTGGGGTTTTTAGCTTCAGGCTTTTCCATTAAACAACTATGTTAACGTGTGTGAATTTTTATTGTTTCATGTGTGCATTGCAATCTTGATTTAATTTCTGCAAATTCAATGGTGGAATAGATTCTGTATTTTGCATGAAGTTAAAATAGTGTGAGATCAGGAGAATCTTGGACATATAACACATAAGTTATATAATTTCTACATGGTATTAGAGAAGCTGATCATTGGAGGAGATTGCAATTATTGAAGCAGTTGAGTTTTGTGCTAGTGGAATTCGAATTTGCTGCAGTGTTTTCTTGGTGTCGAAGTTGAGGATTCATTGAAATGTCTTTCAATGGATTGCGATTGGAGTATGCCCTTGATGGCAGCTTGAATTATATAGCATGGAAGGATAGGATGGAGGTGGTGCTGGATCATAATGGGTTAAAGGAGTTCATAGATGTTGATATTCCGAAGCCTGCTTCTAGCGATGCAGCCGCACTTGACGCATGGCAAAAGAAGGTAGCAAAGTGTCGAAGGATTCTGTTGGAAGGTGTGAAGGACCACATTGTGTCCAGCCTTCACGGTAAATCCACTCCATTCTTAATGTGGAAGGCTTTGACAGACTTGTTCCAAAGCATAAGTGACCAGAGGAAGTTGGCACTTAAAGACAAGCTCAGAAAAATAAAAATGGAGAAAGGCGACAGTATACCAAAATAGCTCATGAATTTTGTCCACTACAAGGATGAGCTGGGAAGTGTGGGGGTTACTTTTGATGAAGAATACTTGGCGAGCTTGGCTCTCCTTGGGCTTTCGAAGAGTTGGCATAGCTACGAAGACTCTGTTAATAGACGGGAGAAACTGCCAAGATGGGAGCAACTTTGGTCAAATCTTGTGCGGGAGGAGATAAGGCGGGGTACCAGGGATGGATCTTCATCGAAGAATGAAGATGAAGAAAATTGCACTTTGGATACCAAATCTTGGAAAGGAAAAGGGAAGAAATCTTCAAAATCCGAAGCTAAAGGCAAGAAGCAGGACTTGTCCAAGGTGAAGTGCTTTCACTATCATCAGCACGGGAATTTTGCCACTAATTTCCCATAGAAGAAGAAAAATAAGAGTGTTGCTGGTTCTGCAGCAGGAGAGGCCTTAGCCTCGCAGTTTGAGCTTGACTTTTCTTTGATCGCATGCTTGGTTTCAAGTGTGATGGGATCGGTGTGGTTTCTTGACAGTGGTGCGTCTTTCCATATGACCGGAGACAAAGATTTGTTTAGTGATCTGAATGAAAAGGATCTTGGAGTGCACATCGAGATGGGTGATGATGGTAGATACAGTGCGACTAGTATCGGGACCATTTCCTTTGAGAGGGAGTCTGGAAAACCTTTCATCTTGAAGGATGTCATGCATGTTCCAGGATTGAAGAAGAATCTGATCTCCGTAGCGATGATGGAAGACAAGGGTTATGATGTTGTTTTTAGCGAGGGAAAAGCTTTCCTGCGCCATAAAACAACTGGTCAAAACAGGAGGATAGGGATTCAATTTAAGAATCTTTATCAATTACAAGTAGATGGTTGCGCAGCAATGGTAGGCAAAGCAGAAGGAGTGGTGAGGCGAGATGAGGGCAAATTGTGGCACAGGAGATTGGGCCATCTTCACCATGGCGCTTTGAAAATTTTGCAGCAAATTTCTACCGGGCTTCCCAAAGGTACACTTGCATATTCAGATCAGTGCAAGGGATGTACTTTGGGAAAATTTGTGAAGACCACTTTTCATGAGAAGGATAGTCGTGCCTCGACGATCCTTGAGAGAATTCACACAGATGTGTGTGTAAATTTCTCTGTTGCTTCAACAGCAAAGCACAGGTATTATGTGATATTTGTTGATGAATTTTCTCGTAAGTGCTGGATCTTCTTCATGCAGAAGAAGAGCGAGACATACTCAAAGTTCTATGAGTTCAAAGTGATGGTAAAAAAAGAGTCGAGGAAGCAAGTGAAAGCTCTCTGGAGCGATAATGGTGGTGAATACATCTCTAGCAAATTCAAAGACTTCTGTAGCAAAGAAGGAATTCAAAGAGAACTCATAATGCCTCATAACCCATAGCAGAATGGGGTCGCGGAGAGGAAGAACAGAACGATCATGGGTGCTGCACGGGCGATGTTGCATGATCAGGGCCTTCCCATACACTTGTGGGCTGAGGCATGCAACACTGCGGTTTATGTGCAAAACCGTTGTCCTCATAGAGTACTTGGCATGAGTACACCAGGCGTCGTAAGCAGTTTGATATTTCATTCAAGATTTTGCTCAATTGCTACATTCATGTGACATGATTCCGTGAAGAAGTTTGTCACCCAAGTAGAGGTTGGGATATTTGTGGGGTGCTACGTAAACACCCCAAAATTATCGGGTATTTGCCAAATAGTTTGATGACTGCCGTACAGACGGATATCAAATTTCATGAGGAGAAATTCATGAAGTTGTCGCTGAGAGGGCATGGGAGCTACACTCTCAGATGCAGAGGAGGAGCTACTTGTTCCTAAAGATGAGCCTCAAGATGTGGATCAGCCACAAGAGGAGGTTCATGGAGTGGAAGAAACCACTCATGCAGTGCCAAAAATCAGAGGGCAGAAGCGCACTACAGAAGTTGAGTGACTCAATCTTGATGCAACACAGAATGTAGGAGCTCCTACATCACAGCGCAGACAGAGACAGTCACCTGACTGATTTACTGGATACATGGCTCTGATGAGCAAGTATATCATGACGGAGCCATCCTCTTTCGAGGAAGATGTGGAGGATCCCGCATGGGTAGATGCCATGGTGGAAGAGTATGATTTGATTGTCAGAAATAGTGCATGGGAGATTGTCCCAAGGCCGGAAGGGAAATTAGTGGTAGGTTAGAGATGGATTTACAAAGTGAAGAAAGCTGCTGACGGGAGCGTCGAGAAGTATAAGGAAATATTTGTTGCCTGGGGCTTCTCACAGATCGAGGGGATCGACTATGAAGAAACCTTTGCACCTGTCGCAAGGTATTCTTCCATACAAACCATCCTTGCTCTCTCAGCGCAGATGGGTTGGCACATTCATCAGATGGATGTGAAGACTACGTTCCTCAACGGAATCATTGAGGAGGAGGTGTACATTGAGCAGCCTGAAGGATTCGAAATCTTCAGCAGTGAGTCGCATGTGTGCAGGCTCAAAAGAGCGTTGTATGGGCTGAAACAAGCACCTCGTGCTTGGTACACACGGATAGACAGTTATTTCACCGAACTTGATTCCGCCAAGAGTGAGGCGGTTCCAAACCTATACCAGATTGTGGTGGAGGGTAAGCTTTTGATCATTGTGCTTTATGTAGATGATTTAATACTAACGGGTGATGAACTGTTGATACACTCATGCAAGGCAGATATTTCAAAGGAGTTCGAGATGAAGGACTTGGGCCTCCGTCATTATTTCCTAGGATTGGAAATTTGGCAGTGGAAAGGTGAATTGTTTGTCTCTCAAGGCAAGTACGCCCAGGAGATACTGGAGAAGTTTCACATGCAAAGCTGCAAGCCTATCAACACTCCTCTTCCTAGTGGTTGGAGGAAGGAGGATGCTACATCGATAGAGGTAGTGGATGCCACTATTTATCGACAGTTGGTTGTTTCGCACATGTATTTAGTCAATACATGACCAGACATATGCTATACTGTGAACTAGCTTTCACAAGCGATGGTGAAGCCTACCAAGTTCTTTTGGAAGGCAGGCAAGCATGTCCTGAGGTATCTCAGGGGCACATCTGGGTATGGATTGTGGTACAGATAGTCGGATGAGGTGAAGCTGCATGGCTTCACGGATGCAAATTGGGCAGGAAGCCCAACGGACAGAAAGAGCACATCTGGAGGGATTTTCAGTATCGGATCTACAACAGTTTCTTGGTACAGTAGGAAACAAAGATCCGTGGCACTCAATTCAGTGGAGGCCGAGTACATGGCAGCAAGTTTGTCTACATGCGAGGCTATATGGATGAGGAAGATCTTGGTAGGTTTGTTCGGTTTGTTCGGTTCTCATTTAGACCCTACTGTGATATATTGTGACAATCAGAGTTGCATTAAACTCTCGATTAATCCAGTATTTCATGATAGATCTAAACATATTGACATCTGATACCATCATATCAGAGATTGTGTGTAGCGGAAGATCATGTTGCTTTCTTACATTCCTACGGAGGATCAAGATGCAGATATTCTAACGAAGGCGCTCACCAGGAGAAAATTCGAATACTATAGATATAGGATCGGGGTGGCAGATAATCCCTATCTTGTTGAGAGGGAGTGTTGAGATTCAACAAGATGATGAGCTTAGTGAAAAGAGTCACCTTCACTAAGTGGGCCCGCAGGCTATTTTTAGTGCAAAGTCTATTTTTAGACATGTCAATAATATTCTATGAGTTGTAGGATGCTATTTGTGGATGGTTGGTCAAGTTGGAAAAATAGATGGACTTCTATTTTTAGACATATTGGGCGGAGTCTATTTTTAGACTTCCAGTCTAAAAATAGATATGTCGAATATTATTAGCTCTTAATAATATTTGGACTCTAAACATTATCTTATTCTCTTGGAGCACTTCAGTCAAGTGAATAGATGTGGTACAACAACTGATAGAAGGAATTACGCTATTCTTGAGGGTTTATTTGAGCTATTGCATGGAGGACTCAGTTAGAACTCAAGTGGCAGAGTTTGGTGGAGTTGGAGAAGTAGTTGGTGGAGTTGTATTTAGTTTAACTCAGTTAGACTTAGTTGAGCTAGTTGTATCTAGTCTAACTGATTGATACACTAGTGAGAGTGGTGTGAATTAATTAGTTAATTAATTCACTAAATAATAACTCATTAATCAAATGAAGAATACATCAGTTAACTACAGTGCATGGCAGTTTCAGTGGAGACCAGTGGAGAGATAGGTGAAAGGGCAAGTGTGACTATCAGTTGTGACTATATTAATGCATTGATTGCATCCAACACTCAGTGGAGATGCCAATGAGGATTGCGTGAGAAATTCAAGGGTAATTCAAATTCATTCAGAGCTATTCTTCAGCATGGATTGCGCAGTAGAGGCAGGCTAGCTTGTGGCAAAGATTGGTGCATGGATTTGCAAGATCGGGCCTAATTAGTGTGTAGCGATTGTATTGTACTGAGAGCTTGATATGATCAGCTTTGTATGAGGATTGTTACATGATATCTATGACATATATTATATACATATAGTTGGGGTTTTCAGCTTCAGGCTTTCCCGTTAAACAACTGTGTTAATGTGTGTGAATTTTTATTGTTTCATGTGTGCATTGCAATCTGGATTTAATTTCTGTAAATGATCAATGGTGGAATAGATTTTGTATTTTGCATGAAGTTAAAATAGTGTGAGATCAGGAGAATCTTGGACATATAACACATAAGTTATATAATTTTTACATAGTAGAAGTTTGGTAAGGACTGAACTCCTTCCCCTGTATTTACAAAGAATGAAATAGGAGGAATGTAAGAAAAAAAAAATTGCACTCACTAGCCTAGTAGATGGACACATTATAGGCCAAGAAGAAACAAGAAGAAGCAAAAAGGATATTAGTTATCTTTTGTCCTAACTGCACCAAAAGACACCCTCATAATGAGTGTTCAGTTAACAACATACAAATATTAATCTTGGCAATGTGACATATATCATGAGGGAAATATTTTGATACTTATTAGTGTTTACCAACCATTTAATTTGTATATTATGCCAATAATTATTGATAATTAAATTAAATTTATGAAAACAAACATATATATTAACATATTATATACAAAACAATTTAATAATCAAAATAGAATGATATGAAATAAAAAATAAAATAAAAAAACTTCTATATTTTTAATTCCATAAAATATCGCTTTAACCATGACATTGATATACTAAAACATGAATTAATAGTTATTGCTTATACGTATACACATTTTAACTTGATGACAACAATCTCTAGCTATCACATAACATTTCTTACCCAATATTTATGGTGATGTGCTCAAATTTCCAAAAATTATCATTATGTTGACATTACATCATATGAAGTGTAAATATTGCATAATTAAGAAATCAAAAAAACATAGTAGACAGGTTGTTAATTGTTAAACACCATGTTAAACACACACATGGTGTAGGAGAAAGAATAAACACACACACAAGAGACTCAACACACAATGAAGGATAAGCGTGAGGCTTTCTTATTTTTTCCATTATACATGATGTACATTTATAATACAATGGTGTGACTCTTGGTTTCACATTCCAAGGTCACTTGGACTCCATTGTGACTTTTCGCATTCCACACCTACCCATGTAGGATTAGGTGTTCCAACATCCCCCCTTAATCCGAAGGGTATGTGTGAGTCCAAGAAAAGAGTTGTAATACAAATATGCAAAGTATACATGGCAGCACTTGGGCTGAATCAACTCTCTGAAATGTTGGAAAAAAGAGATGGTTTAAGGATGACCACCAACACTGGAACGCAATACTTGTTGCAGTTCCCGGAACTCTTCCAAAACTGGCAAGAAGCTGAAAGCTTCTGCTAGAGGAATTGTCCCTCATAAAAAGGGAGACCTTCAACCTAAAAGAAGGGAGGTCTACTACCTGTGATGGTTTTAGGATTACCAACAACTCTGGAATGCTTGAAGCATTTCCTGGAACTCAACCAAAGCTGGCAAGAAGCTGAAGGCTTCTGCTAGAGAAAGTGTTCCTCATATATGAAAGGGAGACCTTCGACCTAAAAGAAGGGAGGTCTACTACCTGTGATGGTTTTAGGTTATCCACCAACCAAAGATGATGGTTTAAGGTTGTCCACCAACCAAAGGCATGCTCATGGGCATCTGTGTCTCTGGCTACATCTTTGAATCTGGAATGACGAATTGTGGCTCAGGCTCGCTTGAACTGTTGTGTCTCTGGCTACAACTCTGAACATGGAATGAGATATTGTGGCGCAAGCTCACTTGATCTGACGTTGAAGCTTGTACATGAACACCATTTTCCCCCCCTGTCAGGGACAAGGTGAGATGATGGTGAAAACTCAACTGCAAGTTTGCTCAATATTTGTGAACATGTTCTGACATGCGACTTAAACATCTTCTTGGCTGCTGATGCCCATTGCAAAGAAGCGATCCATCCAAGATGAATCTTTGTTCTTACATGAGGCTTGTTTCTGAAGCATCTATCTAAAGAATGGGTGTGCTCACCACAGTGCTTGCATGGATGAAGATCAAAACAATGATCTTTCATATGGCCAACTCGATCACAGTGTTGGCATTTCTCAATCTATTGTTGTTGTGGAACAGGATCTGGAACAACTACAGGTGAACTGTCATACAAGAATCCGACACTCTGAAATATGATTGGCATGGTGTGGTCTGGAATATGAAAGGACACATCCTTGTCATATCCAAGACCAGTTCGGTGCTTGTTGTGGACAAGCTCTTCCCAAGGTCTGATGATGGGTTTGAGAAGTGCAGGCTGAGCTGTTGCATCTGCATGAACATCTGCTCTTGTGCAAGGAACTGAATGGGAATCAACTGCATCTTTATCTGCTTTCTTCTGATGAGAGTCCTTCACAATGTTCTAAACAGAAACAGGTTCAGAATGGTGACTCTTTTGGTGAAGTTCATCTTGTTGAAGCTAAGATTCCAACTGCAAAAACTCAATCTTTTCTTGTGCATCTTGCAAACAATTTTGAATGTTACAAAGATCATTCTTGCTCATTCTTATCATATCATCAACATTTGAATGAATGAGGTTACTCAACAACTCTAATGCCTCATTGATTTTCGCCATTTCAACAACTTAGGCTCAAAAATGAAAAGGTGTCGGCTTCAACCGAAAATGCGCCCGTTTACAATGTGATTCAACAACAAATACAAATGACTCCAAATAATTTCCAGCTATGGAAATCTCAAAGTACAAAATGTGTTGATTGCAACTATGAAGAAGCAATACAATGTCAATATCTCTGCAAAAATATTTGAATGTGCAGCAAAAACACTTGTGCAAGAAGCCTTTAAGGCAGCTAAATTTTCCTTCAAAGAGTTGTTTTAAAAATGATGGCAAACTAGTCTTCACATCACCCTTCAAATCACAATGCAAATCTGCAATTTTCTATATGTGTATTGTCTATTTATTGATATGTAATTTCATCTTTTTCTGTTGTTTGTTTCCTCTCTTCCTCTCTCTGCTATTTTTTTTTTTTTAATAAAAAATTTAAAAAACAGAGGTATAACTAGGGAAGATTTTAACTAAGGGAGGGTTGGTCTGAGGAAGGTATTATCTGGGATACGTAAAACTAGGAAAGGTATTTTCTGTAAAAAAAAATTAATAAAAAATCATTTACAGATTTTAAAAAGGAAGGGGAATTATCTATATATAAAAAAATTTAAAAATAAAAGGCTGAGATTTTTAAAAATTTTAGAATGCTGGGGAAATCGCTGGGAAGGTCGAGCGGCCAAGAAGGAGGGAGTGGGTTCTGTGCGTTGGAGAGGGGCAGGATGAGTGTATTAGGTCGATGAGGTATGAGCGTATGTGAGGTGTATGAGCGTCGGAGAGGGGTGGGATTGTGTGAGGAGGGGCGAGGGTAGTCGAAAGGCTGTGGAGAGGGGGCGGATTAAACAGGGCCGAGGGGGAGTGAGTAGTTGGTAGCGTAGTCAGGGAGGACGAGAGGTTGGCGAGGGGTTTGAGTGTGGAGAGTGCAGTGCGTAAGGGGTGGTGAATGGGGGTAGCGTGGTTAGGCAGGGCGTAGAGCGGTCGGGTTAGGGAGGAGTAAGGGGTAGCGCGTGTAGAGTGGAGAGGGGGTTGGGTAGTGGGTAGGGCTGTGTGTGTGAGCGGGCCGTGAGGTGAGGGCTCAAGTGTGAGTGAGGGTGTATGCCGCAGGAGTAATGGCGTAGGGGAGGGGAGTAGTGTGTGTTCGATGCAGAGCTTAGGGAGCAGCGTGGGTAGGGGATTGCAGAGCATAGAGGGGGGCCGAGAGGCCTGAAGTTTGAATTGATTTTTTATTTTTATTTTTATTTTATTTTATTTTTTAAATTAAAACAGCAGAGAGGAAAGTGTGAGAACCAAGATTTTAAAACAACAGCAGATTTTTTTTTTTAAATACATAGCAGAATAATTTGCAGGAACTTGTAGACTTGGGGCAAAAATGATTTTTCCAGCAGCAGAGAAACCCAGAATTGCAGAAAATTTTTCAATGAAAAACCTCAGAAATTTTTCTTTCAGAAACCAACTTTGAATAATATTCCAGCAGCTCTTCAAAATGCAAAATTTAATAGGCAGAAATTGCAGAGAAAAATTAGAATTAAAACCTTCAGATGCGCAATGTTGCTCTTCTTCAAAACCACTGCTGCTCTTCTTCAAAACAAATTCTGAATGCTGCCAATTTCTGAACGTTGCTCTTCTCAAAATAAATTCTTGAATGCTGCAGAAATCTTTGAGTGCTGCAAAAATGCCAAGAATTTTTGCAGATATGCACAGGCCATAAACACAAATGGCTCACTCAAGGTTGAGCTGGTTATGAACTTCTCAGCTCTGATACCATGTTAAACACCATGTTAAACACACACATGGTGTAGGAGAAAGAATAAACACACACACAATGAAGGATAAGCGTGAGGCTTTCTTATTTTTTCCATTATACATGATGTACATTTATAATACAATGGTGTGACTCTTGGTTTCACATTCCAAGGTCACTTGAACTCCATTGTGACTTTTCGCATTCCACACCTACTCATAGAGGATTAGGTGTTCCAACATTAATATTGGAAAGTTTAGAAGTCCAAAGAAAACATGGAGTATTAGGGTGTTAATATTGCAAGATTTAAAAGTTTAGTATACAAATTTATAATGACTTTGTTGAATAATATTATAATTTTATGGGAAAAAATTTATAAAAAATTATAAAATAAAAATCTAAATTTTTAATATATATATATATATATAAATAATTGATTAACAACTAAATTTTAAAATATGCATTTTATAAATAAATAAAATACATATAAAATTTATTAATAGTAAAAGCCTATAAAGCCTATAAAATTAAACATATCAAACTTTGAAGTATACATTTTACTCAAATAACTATCGAATATATTTATTTATTTTAAAAGAATATACCATTATTTTTATTTTATTTAAATATATATATATAATATTTATTCATTTTAAAAGGCATAAAAAAATATTTTATTTACTTTAAAAATATATATATATAATATATTTATTGATTTTAAAAGAATAAAAAAAAATTATTTACTTTAAAAAACGTATAAAATCATTTTCTTTACTTTTGAAAATTGATTTCCATATTGGAGATTATAGTAAAATATGTTTCTTGAAAGAAAAAAAATTAATTAAATGCTTTTATATTATTAAAAAAAAAAAAAAACAGTTAGTACATTTATTGCATTGTGATGAGGATACACTTACTATGTTTTTCAATTATTTCTAGAATACAAAAGAAACCAAACATATTAGATAGTCCTTATAAAACATAACAGAAGACTAAATTTATTAGTAAACATAGTGGCTATTAAGAGTTAGAAGAAGAAATGGTAGCAAGGTCCCTAGCGCTCGATCCAGGTGGAGGAGGTATACGAGTCACAATGAAGGTGCCCTTCCACATGGGCCAGCCTTGCATCAAGCATGTCCGTGGTGAAACATTTGTTCCTTGACATCCTTTTAATGTCCTCAAGAGAGGTGAACACATTATACCTTTCTACTTGTTTATCTTTTAACACCAAACCAAGCAGAGTCTTCATCTTCCAAGAACAATAGAATTGAGGCATTGATTTTTGCATCCCCTAGTGTGACCAAGATCCGTAACCCAGCAAGAGACTTCTTCCATAATCTCAAAGTTTAAGTAGGATTACCTCTATGCACCAGCTTGAGTTTCCAATTTCCCGATTTCACATTGGGTCTCAAGCAGCAATGCATTAAAATATGTAGCGGCTAAGTCCTAGGCAAATATTTGAGCCCTCCTTTGACCTTGCAAGTTGTTTTCGCCTCCACCCCTAGTACATTGCATGTGTTTCTTGGGAGTCATTTTGATTTGGCAAGGTTCCCACCACTGAAGAACATTCAAGCAATCGCTGCCAAAAAAAAAAAGACATGAGGCAAAACATAGCAGGATGCAGGTTCATCGAAATACCAGAGTCGCCACCATAAAACATGAACTAGATAAAACCACTGGAGGGACCATCGAACTCAGAGGCCCCAAGGCAGAGGACACCCCTCCCTAAGAACCCACTGAGACCTGAAGATTCAAACAAAGATAGAGCAATAGCCATGTCCAAATAGCAAGCTTTCCACATTTGCACCATATTGCATTAAACCAAAAGGGTGATACAGCATTTACCCACTTTGACAAACTTGACATGAGGAAACCCACGCACTAACCAAAACTCCCTACTAAATTCTTGTACCGAGACAGACCAAACCCAAGAGTAGATTCACCCAGAACCACCCCAAATCTCGGCCCATCAAAAAAACTGTGAAAATTGACAGGAACATGACTTATAAGACTAAAAGGGAATATATCCAGGCAAAGAAACTCCAGGAGAAAAAGAACAGGATTCGTGGAGCCTTGAATGGAAATGGTTGGTTTATGCCGACAACCACAATCTAACCACAGAGCCAGCTGCAAATTCTCCTCATACCGACAAAGTTTCCTCTCCCACCTCCACTTCACCAGCTTTTGTCGAGCCCCACTCCTTGCAATTTTAAAGCCAATATCACAGACTAACAAGACCCTTTCAACACAGGATCCAAGTGATAGAAGCAGTGGGATGGAGGTCAGCTCCTCGACCTCATATCCACCTTTAACACTCGCCCAAGCCACCAAAAACAAAGGCACCTCCCTCCATCCTCCAAGGCTATTAATAACCATTTGTGAATCTGCATATAAATGCTTAAAGACAAGTTGCGCCCCCTACTAATAAATACATATCACATCGAGAGGGTGATGGGCTCGACCCCAATGTTCCTTTTCGAATTTAGTGTTCACCTAACACAAAGGTTTTTATGATATTTTCATAAATATATTATATTTTATTAAAAAAACATAATTAAAAAAATGTAATGGTGATGAAATTTAACTTTAAAAAAATGATAAAAAAATACAGAAATGAATTGAGTTAGAGAAATCTGATGTTTTTATATTTAGAAAATAGCAAAGTTGAAAAAAAAAAAGTGATGCAATGGTGATAAAAGATATTTAATATATAAGCAATGGATATACAATTATTTATTTATATTTAGAAATCAATTAGAAGATATGATAGATTTAATTTATAAATCCAATTAATCATGCTAATATATTCGTGATTATGATGGATTTAGTTTATAATTCAAAGATTACGATGTAGAATATTTTATATTTCTCAAATCCAAGGTTACCATGGCTCTGACTTCCTCCCTCAGAAATGATTAGATAGATACATACGCGTGATTAAAAAAATAAATAAACTTAAATTTATAAATCATGAATCATGTCAATTTGTTTAAACTATAAATCCAATGAATCATGCCAATTTATTTAAACTTATAAATCAATCCGTGATTATCATAGATTTACTTTATAATTCCAAGATAATGATTTACATTGTGCTTAAGATCAATAAATTAATTAAACCTTAAACAATATTAAACTATGTATATAATTTAAAATTATATTAATTTAAAATAAGTGCAACCTGTATTAAACTGTGGATAATGGAGGGTTTCAATTTCAGAAAGCAAATAAATAAACACAGAACTGCAACTTGCAAGACATTGGAATTTGGTATTTATTTCATGAAATAAACACTTGTATAACTGACTCTTAAAATTGAATGAAATGTATATTATTTAATAAGAGTTGTTTTTAAGTGTAATTTTTTTAGAGTTTTTAGTGGATTTATGGTTAGAATGGCAGAAAAATTTGTAGTGAAATTTTGGTTTATCTTATTTAAATTAGATTTTTTATTATATATAAATTCAGCATTATAAAAAATTTCGAAAAAAATTGGATTGTGTAAAATTTACTTATCAAAATTATAATTTTGATAAATTTCTATCAAATTATATACAAATTAAGAAGAAATACACCCTCAAAATTCACACAGATACTAAGTCATTCATCACGTTAAATTTAGAAAAAAACGAAGATAAATTAGGGTTGTAGAATCGTGCAAAGGAACAGCCAGTCGTG